>JAHIAM010002883.1:0-27696 GCA_021605205.1 Aegilops longissima
GCAATGGTGGTAGGCCTTGGCTGATGATGGTCTGCGGCGTGCGTGACAACTTATGACGAACTAAAACTCTAAAGACTAGACTCTAAGACTGGCAACAATACGGCGATGCAACGCCAAATTCAACAAAGCAAAACCCTAAAAAGATTATGCAAAAGGCTTTCCAGATTAGGTTCGGATATGATGAACTAACCCTAATTTTTTTTTGTGGCTTTTACGTTGGACAATAGGTATGAAGAACAGGACTTCGATCTAAACTACGAAAAAGCGGAAAATCTCACGAGCAACTTGGCTCACGATACCACTTGATAGAGCAGCGGTGTCCCGATCCGTTTCGATGAGATGGTGGCTACTCGTTTACATTGTAGAGGTCGACCTTGTGATCCGACTCTGAGCGTCTTGAGGCGTCAGCATATATAATAAGCTAAACCAACTTCCGGGGTTATTGACCACGCGGAACACGATCGGCCCTGACCACGAGGGCACATTTCCTGCGAGCAAGCGAAGAACAAGCAAGAAACTGAGATTGCAATCTGGATATTGCGAATATAAGATGAAAGCTTTATTGATCAAGGTGGGGTTACGTGGCCTTTGTGCAGTCGATTGAACACAAGCGAAATGCAGCGAAGTTGCAGCTATGGCGAACTTTTAATCTAAACAAAACCCAAGGTCTAAGCGGTGCCCTAAGAATTTGTATATATATGAGGAAGAGGGAATTTCGTGGCCCTTGGTGGAGGGGTCCGAAATCAACCCTAACTCTTGTTTCCCCACACATACGGACTCTAAAAACAGCCTATACTTAAGTATTTCCGAAATTACATGGGCTGGCCCACTAATAAGTAATGCTTGCACCTACAGAATAGCCTCGGGGCGACATTTATGAAGTAGCATCTTGTATATTTCGTCCAAGGCTTCATGCATCCATTATGGTGGCTTCAAAGTCTGAAATCATCACTTGTAACTCCGTTCTTGTTCCCCTTGCATGGCATTATCTCCATGCTTGTTGTTGCTCAATGTCCATCCTTCTCCAAGCTAGGGCCTTCATTTTGTAAGCAAAACAAATGTATCCAATTTAGAGCAGCATCATATTCTCATGAACATTAGAATCATTACCAAAAAGCGAAAGTACGATAATTTAATTGGCGTGCCCGAGCTCTAGTAATTGGTCAGGTATATATAGCAGATAGGGCTGTGGAATTGTAACAATGGTATTGATGTCCTCATCACAAACACTTAGCATAAGGAGAAGCAAAAGAAGGGTCATGCTCATACAAGTCTTTTATATGCTCAAAACCAATAACATTCAACTCAAGTTGAGTGACAAGCATGTTTATGCGTGAAAGGCGTCGGCAACTACATTCTCTTTACCCTTAATGTACTTGATCACATAAGGAAAGATTCAATGAATTCACTCCATTTGGCATAGCGCTTGTTCAATTTAGTTTGACCTTTGAGGTACTTAAGCGTTTCATGATCGGTGTGGATGACAAACTCATGCGGTCTAAGGTAATGTTCCCAAACATAGTAGCACTACGCACTAAAGCATACAATTCTTTGTCATATATGGGATAATTAAGTTGAGCACCGGAGGTTTTCACTAAAATAAGCAATGGCTCGTTTTTTCTTGCATCAAAACTCCGCCAATTCGGTTACCACTTGCATCACAATGAACCTCAAAAGTTTTGTCAAAATTGGGCAAAGCAAGAATCGGGCATGAGTAAAGCAAGACTTGAGCTCTCATCAAAAGCGGTTGATTGCAAAGTTCCCCAAACAAAGGGAGTATTCTTCTTGCTCAAAAGCATGCAAAGGAGGCGGCAATTGTGCTAAAATCTTTCACAAAGCGGACGATAGAAACCCATAAGACCAAAAAACTTCGCACTTGTTTGCAAATTGGTGGAGTTGGGGCCAAGTTTTGATTGCTTCAATTTTAGATTCATCAACATGGACACCTTTGAAGAAACAACAAAACCGAAGAAAACCACTTTATCGAGCTCAAAAGTGCATTTTTTTCAAATTTGCATAAAGGCTTTCCTTGCGAAGGTTTGCAACACAGATTTTACATGATTGAAGTGCTCTTTTCATGGTTTTGCTAAACACAAGAATATCATCAAAGTAAACCACAACAAAGACTCAATATAAGGGAATGACACATGATGCATAAGGCGTACAAAAGTACGGGAGCTTCAAGAAAGACCCATAGGCATCACTAACCACTCATATAAACCAAATTTGGTTTTGAAGCAGTTTCCATTCATCACCCTCTTGTATGCGTATTTGATAATAGCCACTTTTTAAGATCAATTTTGAGAAAAAGTTGGCTCCACTAAGTTCATCAAGCATGTCATCTAAGCGAGGAATGGGATGCCTATATCGAGCAGTAATAGCATTGATAGGTCTACAATCGTGACACAAGCGGAAACTTCCATCGGGCTTAGGCACAAGAATAACCGGAACGGCACAAGGGCTTAGACTTTCCGTATACATGACCGTTGTCGATGAGTTGTTGTACTTGCCGTTGAATCTCCTTGGTTTCTTCGGATTGACTCGGTATCTGAGCTTTGTTTGGTAGCGGCGCTCGGGGATGAGGTCGATTCGATGCTCAATGCCTCGAAGAGTAGAACCAGGAGGTAGCTCATCGGGAAAACATCTTGAAATTCCTGCAAAAGATTGAAACACCAAAGGTAGCTCGTGAATGGTGTTAGTTTTGGTTCTCCATCCTTGCACACAAGGACAAAGTGCATCACACTCGATGGGTGCTCACACACTTCTCTCATCTCACTTTTGGTGGCAAATAGAATGAGGTTTTTCTCTCTAGGCGAGAAGAATACTCAAATTTGGCTTGGCTCTCACTCACTTTTGGTGGATCACTTTCTCCTCTTTTTTCTCTATGATGTGTGTGCTTGCTTGCGGCTATCACTTGACTAGGAGACATGGGTCGTAGCACATATTCTTTTCCCTTTCATCTTGAAGCTATAGTGATTGGTTAGCCCATTGTGGATGACACCACGGTCATTGCCATGAGTGGACCAAGAAGGAGGTGTAAGCGGTCATTGGGACCACATCACACTCCAAAGTGTCTTCATAAGCACCAATTTTGAAGGAGACTTGACCATTATGCTCGACTCGTATAGTCTGAGTCACTTAGCCATTGAACCTTAGTAGGGGTGTGGGTGCTTCCTCTTGACCAATTGTAGCTTGGGCATAGTTCTTCACTTGCCAAGTTAGTAACTACCTCCATCGATGATGACCTTGATGGACCGTCCATTGATGCGGCTTTTGTGTGGAAGATGTGGCATCGTTGGTCTTCTTCTTGTTGATGTTGAAGAGTCAAGACCTTGGAGACAACGAGGCGAGGGCTCGAATCCTCATCACAAAAGACTTGATCATCTTCATCTTCATTCACTTGTCGGTGCATGGCCACTTGCTCAAGGGCTTCCATTTCCTCTTCACTCATAGAGTCATATGTGCCATCGTCGTTGAGGATCATGGTGCTTGTTGGTGCATTCGTTATGACTTGTGGCCTCGGCCGCCACAAGTGAAAACTTGAAGGAGCTTGTCTTGATAGTCTCATCGGTCGGAGTAGGGATGAAGCCCGCGGCTTGAGGTTGCTTGTAGTAGGAGGAGGACGACTTGAACTTGTCGATGTCTTCTTGTAACTTGACTTGTCGTCGTTTCTTGAAGGAGCTTGGTTGGTGTAGATGTTGGAGGTCGTTGAAGCTTGGTTGTTGGAGAAGCCGTGGGTCTTGGATGAGTGGCGTGCCTTGAAGTCATCTTGTACTTGGCGTTCGCCTTTGTAGCTTGATGTCTGAGCTCAATGAGGGATGAGTATGGTTGGAAGTCGGCGATCTTCTTGATGGGATGATTGAGTCCGTTCAAGAAGCGTGCCATAGTTGCTCATCATCTTCCTTGACATTGGCTCGAATCATGGCTATCTCCATCTCCTTGTAGTATTCTTCAACGCTCTTTGTTCCTTGCTTGAGTAGTTGGAGTTTCTTGAAGAGTCGCGGTTGTAGTAGGTTGGCACAAAGCGTGCTCGCATGACATCCTTCATTTGAGCCCAAGTGGTGATTGAGGTTCACCTCTTGCTTGTCGTCGCTCAATGATTTGTTCCCACCATATGAGCACATAATCTTGGAACTCAAGTGATGCCATTGCGATTTTCTTGGCTTCATCGTAGTTATTACAAGCGGAAGATTTTGTCAACCTTCAATGCCCATGAGAGGTAGTCTTGGGGTCATTGCTTCCATTGAACTTGGGCATGGTGAATTTTAGCTTGCCGTAGCGTTGCTCTTCATTGTGTTGTTGGCGATGTTGATGATGGCGTCCTTGGCGTGGAATGTACTCGTCTTCATTTTGCTCTTAGCGGCGGAGGAAGACCATGATCAACTTGCTCTTGTTGAACTTGATGTTGAGGTGGAGCTTAGCGAGCTTGTGGAGGGCTTGAGGAACTTGGCGTTGTACATGAGGTTGGTAGTTCCTCTCTTGGATTTCTTCTCGAAGGGCTTCCTCTTGGTTGCGCCGTTCGCGATTGCGGTTTAGCGAAGGCTCTACTTGATTCTTGAAGGAGCGCGTTGCGCCTCAAGAGCTTGCGCTTCACGTTGTTGTTGTTGAGCGTTGAGCCTTGGCGTCTTGTTCGTCTTGGTGACGGCGTGCTCTTTCTTCCTCTTGTTGGCGGCGAAGGCGTTGTCGTTCTTGAAGCTTGGCGAAAGCCTCTTGGTTTGATTGAGGACGAGGAACTTGATCATCAACTTGCTCTTGTGAATGCTTGTCATGTAGCGGGTTACGAGATGCATAGCGGTCTTGGCCTTGCGGCTCGTCGAAGAGTGTTCGATGGCGGTGTACTTGAGTCGTGAGAAATGTCGTCAGAATGTCGACTCGGCGGCTCGTCTTGATGATGAAGAAGTGGAATGATGCGTTTTCTCATCAGCGCGCGGATCTCGTCCATTCTTGCATCATTCTCTTCCTTGTGAGCCTCGAACTTGTTGTCGAAGTAGTCTCTTGTCGTTGCTCGGAGAGTCGCAAAGTCGGTGGCGAGGTTGTCGATCTGGTCGCTCATTGCTTGTTGTTCTTGGTGCAGCGCTCGTTGTACACCAAAGAGGTAGCTCTTGGTGACGTCTGAGGACATGTCGTCATCTTGCTCGATGAAGAGTGGGTTGGTAGAAAGAACTTGGCCTATCCATCATTCCAAACAAGATGTGAGTGGTAGACGGAAAAGAACTTATACCAATGTACCTTTGACCGATGTTGAAAATGAATCAAGTTCACTCAAATGCGGACAATGAAATAGCACTCTTGGTACCGATTCTTGTCGGTTCTCACCTACACAAATAAAGCTTATGGTGGAGCTTTCGGTTAGGATGGTGGCACAAAATTTGATGCAATTGTAAGTGAGACTCAATAAAGTTGAAAAAGATTCGCAAATTCGCAAATGTAACAAGTAGACCAAGCAAGTAGTGGTACTGCGAAACACACATAAATAGATAAGTGGGATTATGCAAACCAAAAGTGAGCCAAAATGTGGAAACCACGAGAATGCTCTTGTTGCACAATACTAGAGAGCAGCTAGCACGATTGCACAATAGGCGGATCTGCGAACTTTGCACAACCTATAGGAAAAATGCAACGATCTCTATCCCAAGTATGCTATATGTATGATATTTGATGCTATGATCCAAGATGATCGGATATGACAATCTTAATGTTGTATGATGCTATGGTTCTTGCTTATAAGCTCTTTGCTATCTTTCCTCTTTGCTTAAAAGCTTGGGTGGCTCTTTCCTTTTGAGCTCTTTTCTTATGCAAACTTCATGAACCAAGATAGCAATTGTGTATGCTATGACAACATTGTGACACACAAGTTGATCTCAAGATATGCACCACTTTGGTATGCTATGTATGCTATGGAGTATGATCACTAAGGTGCACAAGTCACGTTGCCGCAATACTAGATGGCTAGTCTCGATGGGTAAGCAGCATAAAAGTAAGGCTATGTGGTTATCAATGCAATTGCGAGATGACAAAGATGTAAATCGAGGTTACCGTCCTTGCGAAGATGAGTCCTTAGCAAAGATGAGTGGTGGTGATGTTGACGTCGAACCGTACCTATATAGCGAAACACAATGAGACACGAGAACCACAACTCAAATTCTCAAGACCAAAAGCGAAAATGTGGTAGCGGAAAGTGGAGGTGGTATAGCGGATGATGTGGTTTAAGCCCTAGGCAAAGATGTAAGATGTTTGGAAAATTTGATGGTGTCAAAAGGTGGTGAAACCAAGGTGAGGACCTCGAACACGTCGATAGCTTCAAGCAGGCAAAGAACACTCAAATCGGAGTTGGAGTGAAAATTCACGATGAAAATGGTGAAAGTCGGAAGGCTGAAATTGGCAGGCGGTAGTACCGCTGGGAGAAGTGATAGTACCGCTTCGTATGATAATACGCTTGGAACAGTGATGTAGTACCGCTCGTGTCGCGAATTACCGATTTTTAGGCTGAGAGGGGCTGGCAAGTGCCGTGCTCAGCGGTAATACCGCTAGGAGGCGTGTAATACCGCTCTGCATGAAATACCGCTCGAAGAAGCGGTAGTACCGCTCGCGTCAGAGTTTTCTCGATTGCTCGAACCGTGGCGCGATTTTGGGAAGCGGAAATAGGCGATTCGGGGTCAAAATTGATGGATTTTGTGGATGGAAAGAGGTGAAACTTGGGGAGATGCTAGATCGACTCGAAACAAAGCAAATCCACGGATCAAAATCAACAAAATTTCATCACTAACAAATCACAAAAAATTGGGGCTATTTTTGTGGGAATTTTCGAATTAGGACAAAAACAACAAAATCAAGCTAGAAAAAGAGGGGTGGGGCTCCAATAGCGTGATCAGCGTGGCTCATGATACCATGATGATGTGAGGCGGAACCCTCGTGGCGATCTTTCACGCTTGGAAGAATCCCTGAGGAACACGAAGAACGGCGGAAGAACACGAGGAAAACACGGGGAGGGCGAGAGAGATCACTCAACCGACAAAGCGATCACACAAGTGCTAGATTATCGAATGCATAAAGTGATACAAGATCCGAGATCAACAAAGGAAGATACAAGGTAGCCGTTCTTCTCCAGAGAGGAGGTCTTGATGGGGTCCACCCTAGGAGGGTCTTGAATCCGCTTGGGGATCTTCTCCGTAGAGGTCTGATCTCGAAGGAGATAGCCAAGTGGATGAGCAAAACTCTCACACGAAATATGAGCAAATCCAAGCTCACCCTAGAAAGGATGAGGAAGGTCTATTTATAGTCTAGGACCTCAAGGGGTAAGTTGAGGTGAAAAAGAGTACATGGGCCTCGACGAGGCCTGCTACCAGCGGGCGGTAGTACCGTTGCTTCATGGCGGTAATGCCGCTTTCAATGATAATGCCGCTTTGTTAGTGATAATGCAACTTTCAGTGATATTACCGCTTATCTTGGCAGTAATGCAGCTCCGGCGTCGTTCGATTCTGGAGTGTGTCGGGTTTTGCGGAAGTGAACCGGATGGAGAAGCGGTAGTACGCTTGGCTCCAGTGGTAGTACCAGCTTGGCAAGACCGATAATACAGCTCCGCTGAACTTCTGCTGTTCTTCCTCTTGCTCTTGGTGTCCATCTTGGCTGTAGCTTCTCTAGGTTGGTTCCTTGGTACCTAAGCATGCACAACATTCCGGATTGAGGTAGTAGCCATGTCTCGAGAGGGTCATATGATATTTCACTAAGGAGAGAGTCACCTCGGTCTCGAGAGCTCGAGCTTCGTGCTCTCGTCATGGGTCCTTTGGAGCTTGGTGAGAGGTGACGGAAGGTCCATGGGGATGATCGAAGGATGCTCCATCACATATGATCTGCTCGAGACATGGCTACCTAAGTCGATATGCTATCATGATTAGGTCTCAAGAGAACCTCCCAGGATGCTGCGTGAAGGCGGACAAGTCCCCAAGTACAAGGATGAAGGAACACGTCGAGAGGAACCAAGAGATCTGCTCAGCCCGGACATCCCAGGCCCGGCCTGGACGTCCATGGGCCTCCCTACTGTGATGTCTCGAGGCCTTGTCCCTTGTACCCCTTACTTGAGACTATATAACTTGATCCTCCTCTTTCTAGGGTTAGCTTTGGATTAGCTCATATTTTTGGTGTGAGAGCCTTTGCTCATCCACTTGGCTACTTCTCCTCGGAGATCAGGAACTCTCTGGAGATCCCAGCCAGTTCAGGCTACTCAGGTGGACCATCAAGATTCTCAGAAAAGCTTGACTACTCGTGTATCCTTACCTTTGTTGTTCTTGAATCGTGCCACTCTATGTGTGAGCATTTGTGTGATTGATCTTGTCGGTGGATTCTCTTAGTTTTGCAGTTCCTCTAGATCTCTGCGTTTCCCGTGATTCTTTCCGTGAAAGAATTTCCATCATCTATGTATCATGAGCCACGTTGAATTTTGATCTAGCTTGATTTGACCTATCCTCAATTTTTTGTGATTTGTTAGTGTGATGTTCTTCGTGCCGGATTTCGTGTCCGCTTTTCCCAGCAATTTCCATCCAAATTCGCCCGATCATCCTCGCGGTGTTCTTCCGGACATCCGGCCGCAGCCGGACATCCGCTTCTAGCCCGGATTTCCGGCCCTGGTAACATCCATCCTTCCACCACCCGATCACCGCCTAACTTTGCCAAATTTTATCCCATGCCCACATACACTTCCACTTACCTCCACCACCTCCACATAACACCACCATAGCATTGCCTACCAATTCCGACAACGTTGCCAACTTTTGCCTTGAGAATTTGAGTTGGGGTTTCCGTATCCTTTTGTGTTTGACTATCTAAGTGCGGTTCAACATCAACATCACCACCGCTCATCTTCGTCAGGGCGGTAACATCGTCGACACCATTGTCATTACTTGCAATTGCATTGATAACCATCATAGCCATTCTTTTGCGTCGCTTACCCATCGAAACTAGCCATTGAGTATTGCCGGCAACATGACTTGTGCACATTAGTGATCATACTCCATAGCATACATACCATACCAAAGTGGTGCATATCTTAGCATCAACTTGGGTGTCTAAAGTTGTCATCGCATACACAATTGCTATCTTGGTTCGTGAAGTTTTGCATGAGAAAAGAGCTCAAAGAGAAGAACCAATCAAGCTTTTAAGCAAAGAGAAAAAGATAAGCAAATAGCTTGAGCAAGAACCATAGCATCATAAAACATTAAGATTGTCGTACTTGATCATCTTGGATCAACATCGACACACCATACATATAGCATACTTGGGATAGAAGTCGTTGCATTTTGCTTAGTAGGTTGTGCACAAGTTTGTATCCGCCTTTTGTGCAATCGTGCTAGCGTCTCTCTAGTGTTGTGCAACAAGAGCATCTTGGTGAATTCACATTTGGCTCATCCTTGGTTGCATAACCCCATATTATCTATTCTTGCGTGTGTTTCGTGTACCATATCTTTATTGGTCTACTTGTTGCATTTGCAAATTTGTGAATCATTTACAACTTTATTGAGTCTCACTTACAATTGCATCAAATTTTGTGCCACCATCCTACCGAGCTCCACCATAAGCTTTTATTTGTGTAGGTGTGAGAACCGACAGAATCGGTACCAAGAGTGCTATTTCATTGTCCGCATTTGAGTGAACTTGATTCATTTTCAACATCGGTCAAAGGTACATTGTTATCGTTCTTTTCGTTCTACCACTCATCTTGCTTGGAATGATGGATAGACCAAGTTCTTCTACCAACCCACTCTTCATCGAGCAAGGCGGCGACATGACTTCATCGTCACCAAGAGCCACCTCTTTGGCGCTGTGACGTTGCACCAAGAACAACAAGCAATGGCGACCGCGTAAACAACCTACGCCACCGACTTGCGACTCTCCGAGCAACGTACAAGAGACTACTTCGACAACAAGTTCGAGGCTCACAAGGAAGAGAATGATGCAAGAATGGGCCGAGATCCAGGCGTTGATGAAAACCGGCATCATTCCACTTCTTCATCATCAAAGCCGGAGCGCTCAGTCGACATTCCGACACCTTCTCGACTCAAGTACACCGTCATCGAACACTCTTGACGAGCTACGGCAAGGGCAAATCATGCATCTCGTAACCGCTACATGACAAGAATTCACAAGAGAAAGTTGATGATCAAGCTCCTCGTCCTCAATCAAACCAAGAGGCTTTGCTCAAGCTCAAAACGACAACGTCTTGCGCCAACAAGAGGAAGAAACGAGCACGTCTTCACCAAGGCGAACAAGGCGCCAAGGCTCAACGTCTTCAATAACAACAACGTGAAGTGCAAGCTCTTGAGGCATAGCGTGCCCTTCAAGAATCAAGTAGAGCCTTAGCCAACCGCAATCATGAGCAGGCGCAATCAAGAGGAAGCCCTTAGGAAGAAATCCAAGAGAGGAACTACCAACCTCATGTATAGCGTCAAGTTCCCTAGCTCCTCCACAAGCTCGTCAAGCTCCACCTCAACCTCAAGTTCAACAAGAGCAAGTTGATCATGGTCTTCCTCGGCGCCAAGAGCAACATGAAGGCAGTACATTCCACGTCAGGGCGTCATCATCAACATCGCCAACAACACAATGAAAGCATAGCGCTTCTGACAAGCTAAAATTCACCATGCCCAAGTTCAATGGAAGCAATGACCCGAAGACTACCTCTCATGGGCATTGAAGGTTGACAAAATTTTCGCTTGCACAACTCACGATGAAGCGAAGAAAATAGCTATGGCATCACTTGAGTTCCAAGATTATGTGCTCATATGGTGGGAACAAATCATTGAGCGACGACAAGCAGAGTGAACCTCAATCACCACTTGGGCTCAAATGAAGGATGTCATCGAGCACGTTTTGTGCCAACCTGCTACAATGCGACCTCTTCAAGAAACTCCAACTACTCAAGCAAGGAAGAAAGAGTGTTGAGGAATATTACAAGGAAATGGAGATAGCCATGATTAGAGCCAATGTCAAGGAAGATGATGAGCAAACTATGCACGTTTCTTGAATGGACTCAATCATCCCATCAAGAAGATCGCCGACTTCCAACCATACTCATCCCTCATTGAGCTCGTGCATCAAGCTACAAAGGCGGGCAGCCAAGTGCAAGATGACTTCAAGTGCCAAGTACTCATCCAAGACCCTGACTTCTCCAACAACCAAGCTTCAACGACTCCTCCAACATCTACATCAACCAAGCTTTCTTCAAGAAGCGGCGACAAATCAAGTTACAAGAAGACATCGACAAGTTCAAGTCGTCCTCCTCCTACTACAAACAACCTCAAGCGCGTGCTTCATCCTCTATTCAACCGATGAGACCATCAAAACAAGCTCCTTCAAGTGTTCCACTTACTGCGGCCGAGGCCACAAGTCATCTGAATGCACCAACAAGCGCACCATGATCCTCAGCAGCGATGGCACATATGACTCCATGAGGTGAAGAGGAGATGGAGCTCTTGAGCAAGTGGCCATGCACCGCAAGTGAATGAAGATGAAGATGATCAAGTCTTTTGTGCGAGGATTGAGCCCGCTCTCGTTGTCTCCAAAGTCTTGACTCTCAACATCAACAAGAAGAAGACCAGCGATGCCATATCTTCCACACAAAGCCGGCATCAATGGACGGTCCATCAAGGTCATCATCGATGGAGGTAGTTGCCACAACTTGGCAAGTGAAGAACTATGCTCCAAGCTCAATTGGTCGAGAGGAAGCACCGCACCCATACAAGGTTCAATGGCTAAGTGACTCGGCACTATAAAAGTCGAGCATCGGTCCAAGTCTCCTTCAAAGTTGGTGCTTATGAAGACCGTTGGAATGTGATGTGGTCCCAATGACCGTTTGTCACCTACTTCTTGATGCGACCATGGCAATTCATTGTGGTGTCATCCACAATAGGCGCACCAATCACTATAGCTTCAAGATGAAGGGTAAACAATATGTTACTCGACCTATGTCTCCTAGTCATGTGATAGCCGACAAACAAGCCACCAATCATAGAGGCAAGAGTGAAAGTGATCCACCCAAAAGTGAGTGAGAGCCACAAGCCAAATTTGGCGACTCTTCACCTAGAGAAAAACCTCATTCTATTTGCCACCAAAAGTGAGATGAGAGAAATGTGAGAACCCATCTACCGTCATGCACTTTGTCCTTGTGTGCAAGGACGGAGAACCAAAAACTAACACCATTCACGAGCTACCTTTGGTGTTTCAATCTCTTTTGCAGGAATTCCAAGATGTTTTCCCCGATGAGCTACCTCCGGGTCTACCTCCTCTTCGAGGCATAGAGCATCGAATCGACCTCATTCGGGCCGCCGCTACCAAACAAAGCCCCATACCGAGTCAATCCGGAAGAAACCAAGGAGATTCAGCGGCAAGTACAACAACTAATCGACAACGGTCATGCGTGAAAGCTTAAGCCCTTGTGCCGTTCCGTTATTCTTGTGCCTAAGCCCGATGGAAGTTTCCGCTTGTGTTCCGATTGTAGACCTATCAATGCTATTACCGTTCGATATAGGCATCCCATTCCTCGCTTAGATGACATGCTTGATGAACTTAGTGGAGCCAACTTTTCTCAAAATTGATCTTAAAAGTGGCTATTACCAAATCCGCATACAAGAGGGTGATGAATGGAAAACTGCTCAAAACCAAATTTGGTTTATATGAATGGTTAGTGATGCCTATGGGTCTTTCGGAAGCTCGGTACTTTTGTGCGTCTTATGCATCATGTGCCGTCCTTATATTGGAGTCTTTGTTGTGGTTTACTTTGTGATATTCTTGTGTTTAGCAAAACCATGAAAGAGCACATCAATCATGTAAAATCATGTTGCAAACTCTTCCATGAGAAAGTCTTTATCACGAACTTGAAAATGCACTTTTAGGTTGACAAAGTGGTTTTATTGGGTTTTGTTGTTTCCTCAAAGGGTGTCCATGTTGTGAATCTAAAATTGAACCAATCAAACTTGGCTAACCCGCAATTTGCAACAAGTCGCGAAGTTTTCTTGGTCTTAGGGTTTCTATCGTCGCTTTGTGAAGATTTTAGCACAATTGCCGCTCCTTTACATGCTTTGAGCAAGAAGAATACTTCCTTTGTTTGGGAACTTTGCAATCAACGCTTTTGATGAGCTCAAGTCTTTGCTTACTCATGCTCGATTCTTGCTTTGCACAATTGTGACAAAACTTTTGAGGTTCATTGTGATGCAAGTGGTACAAGAATGGCGGAGTTTTGATGCAAGAAAAACAAGCCATTGCTTATTTTAGTGAAAAACTCTCCGGTGCTCAACAATTATCCATCTATGACAAAGAGTTGTATGCTTTAGTCTGAGTGCTACATGTTTGGGAACATTACCTTAGACCTCATGAGTTTGTCATCCATACCGATCATGAAAGCGGCAAGTACTTAAAGGACAAACTAAGTTAAACAAGCGTCATGCAAAATGGAGTGAATTCATTGAATCTTTTCCTATGTGATCAAGTACATTAGGGTAAAGAAAATGTAGTTGCCGGCAGCTTTCACGCATATGCATGCTTGTCACTCAACTTGAATTGAATGTTATTGGTTTGAGCATATAAAAGACTTGTATGAGCATGATCCATCTTTTGCTTCTCCTTATGCTAAGTGTTTGGCCGTCGTCTTGGGAACAATATTACATCAAGGATGGTTATCTTATGAGAGCTAACAAACTTTGCATTCCGAGTCTTCTCTTCGTTTGCTCCTTTTGCAAGAGGCTCATGGAGCGCGGACTCATGGGACACTTTGACAGCGACAAGACATTACTTCACGCTCTCCAACAACTACTTTTGGCCCAAGATGTTCATGACGCGTCTCACGCTTCACCAATCGATGCTATACATGTCATAAAGCTAATTCTAAAGCTCAATCTCATGGTCTTTACATGCCTCTTCCTATCCCATATCAACCATGGGAAGACATTAGTATGGATTTTGTGCTTGGTTTGCCTAGGACTCAAAATGGCAAGGATTCCGTGTTTGTTGTTGTGGATAGATTTTCTAAAATGGCACATTTCATTCCTTGTAAAAAGATAGACGATGCTTCACATGTTTCAAATCTCTTTTGTAGGGAAATCTTGCGACTCCATGGCGTACCAAAGACAATCGTCTCCGATCGTGGCGTCAAGTTCTTGAGTTATTTTGGAAGACCCTATGTGCCAAGCTTGAATCAAGCTCTTGTTCTCCTCGGCATACCATCCTCAAACCGACAGCGTAGCAGGTGACGAACCACACACTATCCACTCTACTTCGTGTCTTGATCAAGAAGAACATCAAGGAGTGGGAAGCATGTCTACCGATAGCGATGCATACCTACAATCGTGCAAGACATTCAACTACCGGCAAGTCCCCTTCGAGGTCGTCTACGGTTTCAACCCGTTGTCCCCTTTGGACATTCTACCACTTCCTCTCCAGAGCGCACCAACATGGATGCAAGTGAACGAGCAAGCTACATCAAGAAGATGCACGAAGATACAAGGCACACCATTGGCGTAAGTACAACGCCAAACAAACAAGCTCAACGCCAACAAGCAACCCATCGTCTTCAACATTGGTGATCTAGTGTGGCTACACCTTCCATGGACCGCTTCCCCAAGAGCGCAAAGTCAAGCTTCTCCCTCGAGCGATGGACCTTTCAAGGTGCTATGCCTTCTAGCGACAACGCTTACAAGATCGACATACCTCGAGACAAGTACAGCGTGGCGACATCTTCAACGTCAAGGACCTTGCACCTTTCCATGGAGATGAAGCTTTTGATCCAGGTGGATCTCTCCCAAGGGGAGATGATGCGGAGCATCCACGATCATCCCCATGCATCCACAACCGTCTCATCAAGACCCAAGAGGACCCATGACACGAGCTAGAGCTAGAGCTCTCAAGAGCGAGTGACCTCCTTCCTTATTGATATCGCATATGATCCGCTCGAGACATGGCTACTACCTAAGTCCGATATGCTATGCATGATTAGGTCTCAAGGGAACCTCCGAGGATGCACGTGAAGGCGGACAAGTCCCCAAGTACAAGGATGAAGGAACACGTCGAGGCAGGCGAAGAAGTCTGCTCAGCCGGACATCCGGCGCCTCGCCAACCGGACATCCGGCCGGCCTTGGACGTCCGGCCTCCCCTGCTACTGTGATGTCTCGAGGCCTTGTCCCATGTGCCCCCTGCCCGAGACTATATAGCTTGATCCCCTCCTCTTTCTAGGGTTAGCTTTGGATTAGCTCATATTTTGGTGTGAGCCTTTGCTCATCCACTTGGCTACTTCTCCTCGGAGATCGGGACCTCTGGAGAAGATCCCCCAAGCGGATTCAAGACCCCTTCTAGGGTGGACCCATCAAGACCTCCTCTCGGGAAAGAGCGGCTACTCGTGTATCCTTACCTTTGTTGTTCTTGAATCTTGTGCCACTCTATGTGATCGATAATCTAGCATTTGTGTGATTGGTTTCTTGTCGGTTGAGTGAATTCTCTCTCTCGTTTTCCCCGTGGTTCCCTCTTGTTCTTCCGCGTGTTCTCCGTGATTCCCCGTAGGATCCGCTCCAACGTGAAAGATCGCCCATGTAGGGTTCCGCCCTACATCATGTGGCATCTTTGGTCGTCTTCTTGTTGATGTTGAAGAGTCAAGACCTTGGAGACAAGCGAGGCGGGGCTCGAATCCTCATCACAAAATACTTGGTCATCTTCAACCCGTTCCTTTCGTCGGTTGCATGGCCACTTGCTCAAGAGCTTCCATCTCCTCATCACTCATTGAGTCATAGGTGCCGTCGTCGTTGAGGATCAAGGTGCGCTTGTTGGTGCATTCGTGGGACTTGTGGCCTCGGCCGCCAAGTGAAACACTTCAAGGAGCTTGTCTTGATGGTCTCATCGGTGGAGTAGATGGCCAAAGCAGCATGACGAAGTTGCTTGTAGTAGGAGGACTGACGACTTGAACTTGTCGAATTTTTCTTGTAACTTCGACTTGTCGTCGTTGTTTGTAGAAGGTTTGGTTGATGTAGATGTTGGAGGAGGTGTTGAAGCTTGGTTGTTGGAGAAGCCGTAGGTCTTGGGCAGAAACTTAGCGTGCTTGAAGTCATCTTGCACCAGACGTTCCGCCTTTGTAGCTCGATCTGCGAGCTCAATGAGGTGGAGTATGGTTGGAAGTCGGCGATCTTCTTTATGGGATGATTGAGTCCATTCAAGAAGCGTGCCATAGTTTGCTCATCATCTTCCTTCACATTGGCTTTCGAATAATGGCTATCTCCATTTCCTTGTAGTATTCTTCAACACTCTTTGTTCCTTGCTTAGGAGTTGGAGTTTCTTGAAGAGGTCATGGTTGTAGTAGGTTGGCACAAAGCGTGCTCTCATGACATCTTTCATTTGAGCCCAAGTGGTGATTGGAGTTCCCACCATATGAGCACATAGTCTTGGAACTCAAGTGGTGCCATAGCGATCTTCTTCTCTTCCTCATAGTTGTGCAAACGAAAGATTTTGTGATGAGGACATCAGTACCATTGTTACACCCACAACCCCTGCTGCTATACATACTGGACCAATTACTAGAGCTCGCGCACGCCAATTGAATTATCAGGTACTTCCGTTTCTTGGTAACGATTCCAATGTTCATGAGAATATGATGCTGCCTAAATTGGATACATTTGTTTTGCTTACAAATGAAGGGCCTACCATGGACAAGAAAGATGAACCTTGGAGCAAGTTCAAGCATGGAGATGTTGGCATGTAAAGAAACAAAACGGAGTTACAAGTGATGATTCAGGACTTTGAAAGCCACCCTAATGAGTGCATGAGGCCTTGGACAGAAATATACAAGATGCCACTTCATAATATTCGTTTATAGGCTATTCTAGGTGCTGCGTCACCTTATTATTGAGCCAGGCCCATGTAATTTCGAAATACTTAAGTATAGGCTGTTTTAGAGTCCGTATGTGTGGGGAAACAAGAGTTAGGGTTGATTTGGGACCCCTCCACCAAGGGCCACGAAATTCCCCCTCTTCCTCCATATATACAGCCCTTAGGGCACCGTTTAGACCTTAGGTTTTGTTTAGATTAAAAGTTCGCCATAGCTGCAACTTCGCGTGCCGTTTGTGTTCAACGACCGGACAAAGCGTCACAGACCCCACCTTGATAAAAAAGCTTTCATCTTATATCGCAATATCAGATTGCAATCTCAGTTTCTTGCTTGTTCTTCGTTTGCTCGCGGAAGCAGACCCTCGTGGTCAGGTTGATCGTGCTCGCGTAGTCAATAACCTCTCGGAGTTGGTTTAGCGATTGCTAGTAGCGGCGTCCTCGCCGCGTTCGTGATCGATCGTCAAAGTCGACTTCCTCCAAAGCGAAAACCAACATCTCATCGAAAAGGCGGGACACCTTTGCCTCTATCATTTTATCGACCTTCAATGCCCATGAGAGGTACTCTTGAGGTCATTGCTTCCATTGAACTTGGGTATGGTGAATTTGAGCTTTCCATAGCGTTGCTCTTCATTGTGTTGTTGGCGATGGTGATGATGGCGCCCTTGGCGTGGATTTCAGTCGTCTTCATGTTGCTCTTGGCATGGAGGAAGACCATGATCAACTTGCTCTTGTTGAACTTGAGGTTGAGGTGGAGCTTGAGCGAGCTTGTGGAGGAGCTTGAGGAACTTGGCGTTGTACATGGGGTTGGTAGTGCCTCTCTTGGATTTCTTCTCGAAGGGCTTCCTCTTGATTTAGCCATTCACGATTGCGGTTGGCGATGGCTGACTTGATTCTTCAAGGGCACGTTGCGCCTCAAGAGCTTGCGCTTCCGCGTTGTTGTCGTTGAAGGCGTTGCGCCTCGGCGTCTTGTTCTTCTTTGTGTAGGCGGCGCTTTCGTTCTTCCTCTTGGTGCCGTAGTCGTTGTCGTTCTTGAGCTTGGAGCAAGCGGCTTGGTTTGATTGAGGACGAGTGACTTGCTCATCGACATGCTCTTGTGGATGCTTCTCATGTAGCGGGTTGCGAGATGCATGATGGTCTTGACGCGCGGCTCGTCGAAGAGTGTTCGATGACGGTGTACTTGAGTTATAGAAGGTGTCGTCGGAGTGTCGACTCGAGCAGCTCCGTCTTGATGATGAAGAAGTGGGATGATGCCGGATCCTCATCAAGGCGCGGATCTCGTCCATTCTTGCATCATTCTCTTGCTTGTGGCGTCGAACTTGTTGTCGAAAGTAGTCTCTTGTCGTTGCTCGAGAGTAGTAAGTCGATTGGCGAGGTTGTCGATCTGATCGCTCATTGCTTGTTGCTCTTGGTGCAACGGCTCGTTGTGCACCAAATAGGTGGCTCTTGGTGGCGTGTGAGGACATGTCATCGTCTTGCTTTCGATGAAGAGTGGGTTTGTAGAAGTACTTGGCCTATCCATCATTCAAAGCAAAAATATGTGAGTGGTAGAAGGAGGAAGAACTTATACCAATGTACCTTTGACCGATTGAGGAGTCCGGACTAGGGGTGTCGGATAGCGGACTATCATCACGGCGGACTCCAAGACTATGAAGATACAAGATTGAAGACTTAGTCCCGTGTCCGGATGGGACTTTCCTTGGCGTGGAAGGCAAGCTTGGCGTACGGATATGTAGAACTCCTACCATTATAACCGACTCACATGTAACCTAACCTATCCGGTGTCTATATAAACCGGAGGTTTTAGTCCGTGGAGACGAACAACAATCATACCATAGGCTAGCTTCTAGGGTTTAGCCTCCTTGATCTCGTGGTAGATCTACTCTTGTACTACCCATATCATCAATATTAATCAAGCGGGGTAGGGTATTACCTCCATCGAGAGGGCCCGAACACAGGTAAAACATCGTGTCCCTTGTCTCCTGCTACCATCCGCCTAGATGCGATTGGGACCCCCTACCGAGATCCGCGGTTTGACACCGACATTGGTGCTTTCATTGATAATTCCTCGTATGCGTCATCGATAGGCCCGATGGCTCCTTGATCATCAACAACGGCGGTCCGGTGAGAGTTTTCTCCCGGACAGATCTTATTATTGGCGGCTTTGCTCGGGCCGTCGGCAGCCATCTGGAGCAGATCGAAAGCTACGCCCACAGCCATCAGGTCAGATTTGGAAGTTTGAACTATCGGCCGATATCCGCGGAGACTTCGATCTTGACGGATTCGAGCGCAACCTAAGCGTGATCTAGCTGTGGCGAGCGGTGCCTGGCCGCCGCGCAAGCATCCGCTCCGACCCTTAATCCGGGCGGATTCCCCGATCGAGCACGAGTGGTTAGACACGCCTCGGGGCTACAATCTCTCTGGCGATTGAGCGAACTCCATCCTGTCGCTGCGAAGACCTCGACTCCAGGGTGCGGTGATGAGGACATCAATACCATTATTACACCCACAGCCCTGCTGCTATACATCTTGGACCAATTACTAGAGCTTGCATGCGCCAATTGAATTATCAGGTACTTTCGTTTCTTGTAGCGATTCCAATGTTCATGAGAATATGATGCTGCCTAAATGG
Source organism: Aegilops longissima (assembly GCA_021605205.1). Lineage (NCBI taxonomy): Eukaryota > Viridiplantae > Streptophyta > Magnoliopsida > Poales > Poaceae > Aegilops > Aegilops longissima. Next base: position 19,481 of record JAHIAM010002883.1, read on the forward strand.
GATACATTTGTTTTGCTTACAAATGAAGGGCCTACCATGGACAAGAAAGATGAACCTTGGAGCAAGTTCAAGCATGGAGATGTTGGCATGCATAAGGGGAACAAACGGAGTTACAAGTGATGATTCAGGACTTTGAAGCCACCTAATGAGTGCATGAGGCCTTGGACGAAATATACAAGATGCCACTTCATAATATTCGTCCATAGGCTATTCTAGGTGCTGCGTCACCTTATTATTGAGCCAGGCCCATGTAATTTCAAAATACTTAAGTATAGGCTGTTTTTAGAGTCCGTGTGTGTGGGAAACAAGAGTTAGGGTTGATTTGGACCCCTCCACCAAGGGCCACGAAATTCCCCACTCTTCCTCCATATACAGCCCTTAGGGCACCGTTTAGACCTTGGGTTTTGTTTAGATTAAAAGTTAGCCATAGCTGCAACTTGGCGTGCCGTTTGTGTTCAACGACCGGGACAAAGGCGTCAGAGAACCCCACCTTGATCAATAAAGCTTTCATCTTATATTCGCAATATCCAGTTGCAATCTCAGTTTCTTGCTTGTTCTTCGTTTGCTCGCGGAAGCAGACCCTCGTGGTCAGGTTGATCGTGCTCCGTCGTGGTCAATAACCTCTCGGAGTTGGTTTAGCGATTGCTAAAGCGCGGCGTCCTCGCCGCGTTCGTGGTCGGATCGTCAAAGTCGACTTCCTCCAAAGCGAAAATCAACATCTCATCGAAAGGCGGGACACGTTTGCCTCTATCAGCGGACTCCTCTCCGGACTCCGAACCCTCGCGCCCTGCCAATCGAATCCGATTGGGCGCTGGTCATGGAGTTCACGACGCGGACATCTTCGGCTTTCGCCCTTTGGCGACATCACAAGTCACTAAAGTCTATCTCTTTATCCGGAGAGCCTGGCGGACTATGGTCGAGGAAGGTTGGGATGTGGGCGACGAAGAAATTCAGCGCCATACCGCGCCACCCGTAGCCACCGTCGAAAGCTTACGAAGTGCTCGATTTCGACTCCGAACATCGGCGGTATGGGCGGCGATGTAGGGAGACAACAATGAACCAGCACCTATAGGATGCTGGACAACCACCTCATCTCATGATGTATACATGGTGGATACACCTAAAGGCGGAAGCTCAAAACAGCGGGGCGCTTCTGAAGGATAAATCCCTCGAAAAGCAGTCAAAATGGCAGCGTAAGCGCGGACCAAGTCCCGCGTCGCGGAGAACCAACCATAGAGCGAAGCGAACCGATGGGCGACGAACAAGCTATCGAGCAATCGTCCGAACAAGACAACGGATAAACAACCCGTCCCGGCGAAGACAACGGTCCAGACGATCTCACACCGGACAAATTGTTGGAGCAAAATAACCTCAGAAAAGGCTACGCATACCGCGTGTAGCTTTGGCGAAGCGGAAGCTCAAAACAGCGGAAGCGACTTCAGAATCAGATGGATCAAAGTATTCAACACCACAGACAAATATGGCGACGATGCGAACAAGAAACTACCCAAAAAAGCTACTGCCCGAATTTGTGAGGAGGCCTTAGAGCCCCCACAATCAAAATATAAGAAGGCCACCGGTCGGATGGGCGACCCCACGGCAAAAAGAAGCGGCAAATGGCGCCGCACAAAAGCTAGTATCGCGATCCGCAAGATTCATATCAAAGGATGGCCCAGTTAGGTCCATCTATGGGCCAGAAGGCAAGCTCTTCAAAGCAATGCAACAGGCCAAAAATCTGAACATCACGGCACACCCAAATATAGGGGCGCCGCACATCCCCTATGTTTCACCGATGAGGTGCTGGATCATGAATTTCAATGAGGATTCAAACTCGTAAACATAGAGGCATCACAGCGGAACCACAGACCCTAGAGTGCGGATGAGGATTACATCCTCCACATACACATGGCTAGAGGAGATGATCTCCATGCCATAAAATACTTACCCTCAAACTCAAAGGGTCAGCTCGGCATTGGCTTAAGGCCTCCCGAAAATACCATTGGAAGCTGGGAAGAGCTGGAGGTGCGTTTAGCGCAAATTTTCAGGGACCTATGTCCGCCCTCCGGATCTGAGACGATTTAAGTCACATAACTCAACAGCCGGAGAGTCAGCGGAAATTCTAGAACAGGTTCCTTACTAAAAAGAACCAAATAGTCGACTATCCAGACGCTTGAAGCCTTAGCAGCCTTCAAACACAACGTCCGAGACGAATGGCTCGCCGAACACCTCGGCCAAGAAAAGCCAAGAACAATGGCTGCATTAACAAGCCTCATGACCCGCTTTTGCGCGGGAGAGGATAGCTGGCTAGCGAGATGCAGCACCAGCGACCCAAGTACATCCGAAGTCAGGGATGGAAATGGGAAACCACGACCACAACAAGGACCGGCGCGGATTAAAGAAGCGGTCCAAGAAGCGGCCGGTCGGCGCAGATTCAAAAAGCTCCGGCGGAACAACAAAAACTGCCCTTAAGGACAATAGCGATGAGCTATCCAACTTCAACAAAATCTTGGACAAGATATGTCAAATCCACATTACTCACAGGAGGCTGCAAACCATACACAGAAATTGTTGGGTCTTCAAACAGTCCGGCAGACTCAACGCCCGAACACAAGGGCTCGACACACCAAGTGAAGATGATGGCGAGCACCACAAGCAGAGCCCCGAAGACAAAGAACTTCCACAAGAGGTTAAAACAGTAAACTCACTTCACGTGATCAAAGGGAAAAACAAAGCGGCGCCCACTAAAATCACGGCGCCGCACATTGGTTATCAAAACCAATCACCTTCGACCATCGGGACTATTCGAAAGTATCCGGAGCGCAGGATGGACTGCCTTGATATTGGATCCTATAATCGGCCAGTTCCAACTTACGAGTCCTCATGGATGGCGGCAGTGACATAAACCCGATATATCGAGGACACAATCCGGCGGGATGGGATAAACCCAACCAAAATTCACCGTAGCAACACCTCCTTTAAAGGAGTAATGCCGAGCCCATATGCCCATTATGCGGGCTCCATCTGCTAGAAGTTGTGTTAGGTTCATCCAGAGCAACTTCCGTCGCGAAAGGTTAATCTTCCATGTAGCCCCATTTAAAAGTAGCCATCAAGCACTATTGGAATGCAAGAAGCTTTCGCCGCTTTAATGCAATACCGCACTATGCATCTCTTACACTTAAAATGCCGGTCCACGCGGCATCATCTCATAAAAGGGAGTATTAATTGTTACCACGAGCACGGAGGAGCATTGAGACTGCCTTGACAGCCCCACACCTATCCGGCTCCGCTAGTCAAAGAACACGAATAGGTCATTCCAACTCGGACACGGCTAGGCGAGTTAGCGCGCCACTAATGACCTACCCCATACAAGGGGCTGCATGCAAGAGACAATAAAGCTCACTTTCATTTACTTCTTGAATCGTACTCCGTTTATTTAATATAAAGTACATCTTTACGCCACGATCCTTTTCCTTTTAAACTAAGTTCCTCTCTTTTACGGATGAACAACGTGCTACACCCGTCGAGGATACGGCTGCTTGGAACCACGGTAGCAGAGCGTGCGATAGGGACCCGTTGCAAGGATTCTTTTCAGATTAAGACCTGCGTAAACCTTTTTACTGTCTCTTGTTTATATACATCCCCGGTTTCCTATTAGAACCGAGGAGGAGGGCAGCGTTTTGGCATTGGCGCACGCAAATTTTTGCGCGTACACGGACACGGGGGCTTAGGCATTATTCTGCCCGTCTTTATAAATGACCGAATACCTTAGGGAGTGTTCGGCGTCTCGAGTTAGGCCTTATATGCATCAGCTCCGAATCATGTCTTTGGGTTGGGTTTGCCCGGCACTGTGTTTTGCTGCTTCGTTCCGTTTTATCGGCTAAGGCGGCACCGGAGAACTCTGCGATTGTGCCCGGTTCGTACGGGCGAGCACCTCGATGAAAGCCGGCGGCTGTCATGATATAGCGAGAGACTAGTCAACCACTCGATGACTCACTGGAATGTTTAGGATTCCTCCGCATTAACGAAGGACCGGTTTTGGTCAGAGCACATCACCCCAAATTCGGGAGAGTGCGGCGCCCCGAGGGCTATATAGTAGCCCCACCCTCGAACTCTCATGGCTAAGTGAAAGTGATAAAGCATTATAGTCCGGTTGCCTAGTTTGCTACGCTATCACCTCCTTAAACAGGACCAAGGCGTTGGATTAAGTGTGAAAAGCGCTTTCTTTGCAAACACCCCGCACTATGTGCGTGGGGGTGTGAAAGCCAGGTCGGCCATCTTTGAGTTATATATACATATACATAAGCGGCATACGGGGGAGTAGTTTACTACTTGAGCAGCACAAGTATAAAAAGCTCTTATGTTATATTGAAACATTGTTTTCACAAATCATACATGTCATTCAAGCGCTCGAAGCACTGCGTCTCTATTAAGCAGCGCCCGCGAGACTTCTTCAAAGTAGTGCTCGCGGTACTAAACTTCATCGAGTCTTGGGATCTACGTCGGTGGCCTTCATCTCACGCGAGTATGTCTTGACACGGGCGAGCCATCCACGCTCCTCAATACAGGCCGACCGCTTCATTGCGTCAATATGAAGGAAATATGCCTAGAGGCAATAATAATGTTATTATTTATTTCCTTATATCATGATAAATGTTTATTATTCATGCTAGAATTGTATTAACGGAAACATAATACATGTGTGAATACATAAACCTCTGAGTGTCACTAGTATGCCTCTACTTGACTAGCTTTCGTTAATCAAAGATGGTTATGTTTCCTAACCATGAACAAGGAGTTGTTATTTGATTAACGGGATCACATCATTGGTTGAATGATCTGATTGACATGACCCATTCCATTAGCATAGCACCTGATCATATAGTTTGTTGCTAGTGCTTTTCTTCATGACTTATACATGTTCCTATGACTATGAGTTATGCAACTCCCGTTTGCCGAGGAACACTTTGGGTGCTACCAAGCGTCTAGCGTAACTGGGTGATTATAAAGGTACATTACTGGTGTCTCGAAGGTACATGTTGGGTTGGCATATTTGAGATTAGGATTTGTCCTCCGATTATCGGAGAGGTATCTCTGGGCCCTCTCGGTAATGCACATCACATAAGCCTTGCAAGCATTGCAACTAAATGTATTAGTTGTGAGATGATGTATTACGGAGCGAAAAAGACTTGCGATGTGAGATTGAACTAGGTATTGGATACGAACGATCGAATCTCGGGCAAGTAACTATACCGATGACAAAGGGAACAACGTATGTTGTTATCTTGATCGACCGATAAAGATCTTCGTAGAATATGTAGGAACCAATATGGGCATCCGGTCCGCTATTGGTTATTGACCAGAAGAGTGTCTCGGTCATGTCTACATAGTTCTCGAACCCGTAGAATCCATACGCGCAACGTTTGATGGCGAGTTATTATGAGTTTATATGATATTGATGTACGAAGGTTGTTGAATCCCGGATGAGATCACGGACATGGCGAGAGTCTCGAAATGGTCGAGACATAAAGATTGATATATTGGAAGCCTATGTTTGGACTCGGAATCACTCCGGGTGAAATTGGAATTTTGCAAGATGCAGAGGTTCGGAACCTCCAGAAGTCAATGGGCCTTGATGGGCCTTAAGGGAAGAGAAAAGGGGCCATATGCTGGCGCCTTCCCCTTCCCTAGTCCTATTAGGATTAGGAGAAGGGGTGGCATCTCTCCCTCTCCTTGGTCAAACCCTAGTTGGACTAGGATTGGGGAATCCTACTCCGGTGGGAGTAGGACTCCCAGGCGCAGCCATAGGTGGCAGCCAGCCCTCCCTTCCCTCCTTTATATCTGACGAGAAGGCACCCCATGACACACAAGTTGATCTCTGGATCTCTCTCTTAGCCGTGTCGCGGTGCCCCTTCCACCATATTCCACCTCGGTCATATCGTCGCGGAGCTTAGGTTGAAGCCTGCGGCTTGGGAAGTCATGTCGTCGCGGAGCTTAGGCGAACCCTGCGTCGGTGGAGCATCATCATCGTCCCACGCCCGTCGTCTTGTGAACTCATCCCGACACTTTGCTGGATCGGAGTCCGGGGATCGTCCATCGACTGAGCGTGTGCAGAACTTCGGAGGTGCCGTCGTTCGGTGCTTGGATCGGTCGGTCGTGAAGGCGTACGACTACATCAAGCGTTGTTATAGCGCTTCGCTTTCGGTCTCAGTGCGTGGGCGGACCTCTTCCCTCTCGTTGCTATGCCATCACCATGGTCTTGCGTGATCGTGGAAAATTTTGAAATTACTCGTTTCTAGCGAGTGCATCGAGCCTGGTTTATCGTTGATGTCATATGCGAAGTAGAACACAAGTGAGTTGTGGGCGATACAAGTCATACTACCTACCAGCATGTCATACTTTGGTTCAGCGGTATTGTGAGATGAAGCGGCCGGACCGACATGCCGTGCTTCGCAGGCCTGGTTTCACGCTTGAGCACTCGTTGCTTAAAGGTGGTGGCGGTGTCTGTCTCTCACTTTAGTTGAACCGGTGTGGCTCGCCCGGTCCTTGAGAAGGTTAAAGCAGTCTATTTGACAATATCGTTGTGGTTTTGATGCGTGGGTAAAACGGTTCTTGCTCAGCCCGTAGCAGCCACGTAAAACTTGCAACAACAAAGTAGGGGCGTCTAACTTGTTTTGCAGGGGCATGTTGTGATGTGATATGGTCAAGGCGTGATGCTATATTTTATTGTATGAGATGATCATGTTTTGTAAGAGTTATCGACAGCTGGCGAACCATATGGTTGTCGCTTTATTGTATGAAATGCAAGCGCCATGTAATTGCTTTACTTTATCACTAAGCGTGGCGATAGTCGTAAAGCAATAGTTGGCGAGCGACAACGATGCTCGATGGAGATCAAGGTGTCGGCGCCGGTGGCGATGGTGATCATGGCGGTGCTTGGAGATGGAATCACAAGCACAAGATGATGATGGCCATATCATATCACTTATATTGATTGCATGTGATGTTAATCCTTTATGCATCTTATTTTGCTTTGATTGGCGGTAGCATTATAAGATGATCCTTACTAAATTATCAAAAGTGTTCTCCACGAGTATGCACCGTTCGAAAGTTCTTCGTCTTTGAGACACCACGTGATGATCGGGTGTGATAGGCTCTCGTTCAAATACACGGGTGCAAAACAGTTTGCACGCGGAATACTCAGGTTATACTTGACGAGCTATGCATATAAGATATGACCTCGGAACACGGAGACCGAAAGGTCGGCGTGAATCATATAGTAGATATGATCAACATATTGATGTTCACCATTGAAACTACTCCATCTCCGTGATGATCGGTCATGGTTGTAGTTGATATGGATCACAATCACTTAGATTGGAGGATATTTTTCTAAGTGGGAGTTCTTAAGTAATATGATTAATTGAACTTTAATTTATCATGAACTTAGTCTGGTAGTATTTTGCAAATTATGTTGTAGATCAATAGCTCCGTTGTTGCTTCCTATGTTTTTTTATGTGTTCCTAGAAAATTGTATTGAAAAATGTTAGTAGCAATGATGCGGATTGGATCCGTGATCGAGGTTTATCCTCATTGCTGCCGAAAGATTATGTCCTTAATGCACGCTAGGTAGCAGGACCTATTGCGGGCGGATCAGAGGCGTTATGAGCGTTTGGCTAGCTCAATATGATGACTACTTGATAGTTTAGTGCACCATGTTAGCGGCTTAGAATCGGGACTTCAAAGGCGTTTTGAGCGTCATGGACCATATGAGATGTTCGGGAATTGAAGTTAATATTTCAAGCAAATACCGAGTTGAGAGATATGAAGTCTCCAACAAGTTCTATAGCTAAAAGATGGAGAGAATCGCTCAACTAGTGAGCATGTGCTCAGTTATGCAGGTACTTCAATCGCTTGAATCAAGTGGGAGTTAATCTTCCGGATAAGATAGTGATTGACAGAATTCTCTAGTCACCATCACTAAGTTAGTAGAACTTCGTGATGAACTATAATATCAAGGGATGGCAAAGGATTCCGAGCTCTTACGGATGTAAAATCGTGAAGGTAGAAATCAAAAAAAACATCAAGTGTTGATGGTTGACAAGACCACTAGTCTCAAGGAAAATGGCAAAGGAAGAAGGGAACTTCAAAAGGCGGCAAGCAAGTTGCTGCTCGGTGAAAAGCCCAAGTCTGACCTAAGCACAGGCATACTTTTCTGC
>JAHIAM010002884.1:0-26473 GCA_021605205.1 Aegilops longissima
CATATAAACATCAAGTAAACACCTCAAAACAAGGATCCAACATGATAATATGAATCTACATGCAAAATCAAGCAAGTTTCATATAGAGCACACTCAAAACGGAGCAACGGTTCAACACATACACCCAATACAAGATATGACCACAATCTGCCCAAAACAGCAACTAGGCATATTGCAAGCACCAAAACGACATGCTACAGGACCTCAACAAGAAAACAAAAGGCATGGGCATGATGTAAAGGTAAAGCATTACAAAACATGAGCACTGAGCTACCTCCAGAAATGACTAGAACATGCTCAAAATGACATGGCAAGATTGCAACTAATAACAGTTTCAGGCATTGCAGAAACTAACATCAGGTTGCAATGTTTAGAGCTATGAAACAACATGTTACAGGAACTTAACATGGCAAACAAAGGCATGGCATGAATCTACTAATTGCATAGAACAAAAGTCCTTTAGTGACCATAAGTCAAAAAGGATCAGAAAATATAGTAACACCCATGTCAATATCGAAAGTTTCGTTAACAGATTCAGCAACATGGCATGTTAAAAACTGATAACAAGTAGGCATGTTTACAAGCTCGATGCACTCACTACAGAGCCTTATATGAAAAACTAAGCATACATACATCAAGAAGACATGGCCTAGAAGACATAAATGGCAAGAACAATAACATAGCATACATGGATCAACCACAACAACCTTGGCAAAATTGAATAACATGTAAACAATCTGCCAGGAAACATTTGATAGCAAAAGTAGAGCTCGATTGACTCAAGCTATGGCACTCCATAATTGCAAACAAGGGCATGGATGGATAGAGAAAGACATGTTTTACAAAACATCCTTACTGAAGTATCTCAAAATATGCATGGATCTCTTGGTAGCATCAAGTTAACATGGCATCAAAACATCAGCAAAACAGGGCTGAAATCAGCAACAACAAGACACCTAGTTTGCATGCTTGTGCTAGTCACCACATAGATCACAAAAATACATGGCATATACCCCTGGAAAGAAGACATGGCATATTACAAAACACATGTAGGACTCAAGTCCATAGGGTGCACACATCAATCATGGCAAAAATGACAAAAGTGCAAGTTCTGATAAAAATCAGAAACTAACATCACATAGCACACTTCCAACAGCATTTCGGGCATCAAGATGAGCTCAAATGAAAATGATGCAATGAGATGAAATGATCTACTCTTCGAGACGAACATTTTGACATATTACACAGCATAAAAGCGAACAACGATGACAGAGATCTGATGCAACGAAAATGCAATAAAATAACAAAATAACGAGGACTTAGTGGATTCAGGGTCAACCTCGGATTAGCACAGTTCAAGCGGCGGATCTCGCCGGAATGTCGGCCCCAGTCGGAGAGAGGCAGGAGGGCAGGCGGAGGCGGATCCGGCGGAAGAAGGCCTTGGCGGATCGCGAGGCAGCCTTGGCGAGGAGGCGCCACGCCCAGCAGGCAGCCTTGTGAGGCGGGGCAGCGCCATGTGGATGGGGCAAGCGCGATGAAACAGCTAGGCCGGGCCGGAGAAGCTGACATCCAGGCGGCCAGGCAGAGGCGAATATGGCCTTGTGGCCATGTGTGTGTCAGTCGGAGGCGAGCAGCAGCCTTGTGGTGGCCTTCATGTGTGAGTCCAGTGGAGAGGCGGAGAGGCGGCCATGAGGACCCAGGCGGCTGGCGGAGGCTTCAGGCCAGCAGAAGTGTGTGTGAGGTGACAGCCATGGGGAGGCCCCAGGCTGACAGAGGCGCAGGGCCAATTCGGCGTGTGCCAGACTGACAGGCCTTGTGGTGAGTTGAAGCTGAGGAGCCACGTGTGTGTGGGAGTGGTTCTTGTCGGTGGTGCGAGGCGTGTCCGTGAGCGGACATGTCCATGTGGCAGACGAAAAGGACTAGGGTTAGGGTGGATTTCATCGCGATTTGGAGGAAGATGTTTATATAGGTAGGGAGCTAGGAGAGTCAAATGAGGTGCGGTTTTCGACCTTGATCGTGATCGAACGACCGAGGAAACATGGAGGGAGTTGCTGGGTTTTGGGCAACTTAGAAAGGGTGTTGGGCTGCAACAAAAGAGGCTTTTGCGGTTATCCGGTTAACCGTTGGAGTATAAACGACCTCCAAATGTACGAAACTTGACAGGCGGTCTACGGTGCTATACCAAGGCCGCTTAGCAAGACTCGGTCCATTCGAGACCGTTAACACCCACCACGAAAAAGAGGTAAAAAGGCGGCAGGAGACATAGGAGTGCGGATTGCAAAAGCGGACAAGCAGGGAAAATGCTCGGATGCATGAGGCGAACACGTATGCAAAATGAAATGCACATGATGACATGATATGAAATGCCAAAGATGACATGGCAAAGAGAACACGCAAGCACATGACATAGCAACGACGACAAATAAGCTGGCGGACACAGGCGCATCGAATCCGAGGCGTTACAACACTCCTCCACTAACAAGAGATCTCGTCCCGAGATCTTAGGACCGAGACGGAAGGGAAAAAGAGAATGAGGTGAAACAAGAACTCAAGAGAAGAAGCAAAGAATCGAGAGCACCCGAGATGAAGAGATAAACGACGAGAATGACGAGAAACGAAAGCTCACTGAATCGTATAGACTATGAAACAACTCGTTCTAACCGGAGTGGTTAGAATGAGAAAAAGAAACGAATAAGACTGAAAGGATTTAGGCAGCACTTCAGTTGAACAAGGACAGAATAGAACACGAACTTCAGAGGATGGAATGATACTTGATGAAGACATGACACAAAACTCCGGAAAAGAATTGAAGAATGGAATGAAAATAACTTAGAAGGGAGGATTGAACCGAGTTGTTGAGAAAATCAACAACGAAAGAGTAAGCTTGTTGTGGACTTAAGGATAACATCCCAAAATTATGAGGTGATAACCTACCACAACGGAAAAGATTAAACATCTGAGGAGGACGAAGGAATGCAAAACTCCACTTCGAAAGGATATGGAGGATTAATTGCACTTTGAGTTGCAAGAAGGAAGATACTTGAGCTCCTTGAACAAGAATCTTGATGGGCTCTTGAAGAATGAATTAAATCATGAAGAACCACCGTGAAGAACTCCGATAACAAAAGGATGACGAGATAGAATGAAGGATGAAAGAATAAGATGAGCATTGCGATGATTTAGATGGAGGTTCCGATGAGATGGCCAAGTAAATTTAAACTCCGGAAAAGAAAAGATGAAAACACTTGGAAGTAGAATTTATTCAACAAGAACAAACTCTGAAGGAAGGGATTTATCACTTTGATGAAATGAGAATAAGATTTATTGTATGCTTATCCTTCATCAATTTAAATTGATGACAAGCAATGGATTTTGCATACTACTTATTCTTCTTGAAAAGGATTAAGGGGGGGCACCAAACTTGAGAAAGTCTTCATGAACCACCGGTAGGATTGGAAAGAACGAATGAATTAAAATGATAATCAAAGAAAAAGAATCTTGAACAAACCACCGTGAAAATGAAAATGACTGATGAAAAAGAAATAATCGCCGGGAAGAATTAGAAGAGCAAATATGCTTGAGGGGATATAGATGCAAAAGAACAAAGAGATCATGAGCTGAATAAAGAACACTTGAACGAAGCACCGGAAGAATATTGAGACGAACGAAGGGGCACGGATATAGAATAATAGGGGAATGAAGCTGAAGAATTAGAACGAAGAAATCTTCCGAAAAGATGGCCTCCGGATGATCGAGAGAGAAAACAACTCCTGAAATACTCCGGATGGATGAAAAGAATTGCACAACTGGAAACAACTAGATATGATAACATCGAGCTAGCATCATGAATCTTCGGGAGAATGGACAAGATTTAAGAGGAACTCTTCTGCGATCTTCAAATGACGACGAGAAAACACCACCAAAATTTATGAGATACTCCGGAAGAATGGAAAGCGAAGAGGTTGAGCCAACAATGAAATGACTTGGAATCCCTCTTGGAAAAGGCATGTGACTGATGCAATCCATCTTCGTCAAATTTGAAAAAATTTGAGAATAACTCCGTGGGAATTAGAAGAGTCGGTAAGATCACAGGAAAAGACACGTGGGTTAGGGCCCACTAAAAGAAAACACCGTTGGAAAGGATGTTGAACAGATAGATGATGCACCGGAATGATTGAAATATTTAAATGAGGTAACAACCTCGAATTAATTCAAACATAGACGAATCTCTGAGATGTCTTGAACTCGGAATGATAAAGCTGGCGAAGCGAGCGAGCAAAGAACACTTGAGCTGAGGAAAAGAATATGATCAACGAAAAACTTGAATTGAGTGCACGGAAAGAAAGAGATGAAGAATGCGAACTAGGCGAGAATTCACCGTTTGAAATAATTGAGGAAGGCTGAAGAGGCTCCACATGAATGAAATTGATGCTCAAAACAGACTCAAACTCCGGGAAGAAGAGGGTGGGAGGCGGGAAAACAAAGACAACTTGGAAGGGAAAAGCAGCGAATATCCTTAAGAGAAAACACGTCACGCCCAATATGCGACCCTATCCAAAAGGAACTCGAAGGTCCCACCAAGGATAGACCCGCATATTGAAACGCTTTTGCAAGGTGGATATCATTACATCAACATTACATAATAGATGGGGATACATACATAAGGCACAAATACCACAAGAATACATCAACATCATACATGAGAGCAACATCCGACTACGGATGAAACATAAACAGAAACTCAAACGACATCCACCCTGCTAGCCCAGGCTGCCGACCTGGAACCTATCCCCTGATCGAAGAAGAAGCAGAAGAAGAACTTCAACACAAATAAACATCACTCTCACGTCATGATCATCGCAAACCTGTACCTGCAACTGGTGGTGTAGTAATCTGTGAGCCACGAGGACTCAGCAATCCCATTACCATGGGTATCAAGACTATCAAAGCTTAATGGGACAGGAAGGGATAAAGTGATGAGGTTGCAGCAGCGGCTAAGCATGTATGGTGGCTAACATACGCAAATGAGAGCGAGAAGAGAATCAAAGGAACGATCGTCAACTAGTAATGATCAAGAAGTGATCCTGAACTCCTACTTCGTCAAACATAACCCGAAACCGTGTTCTCCTCTCGATCAACCCGAAAAGAGACACTCACGCAGTTCGCTACGGTTGGTGTATTTTAATTGAGATCAACCGGGTTTTCTACAACGGACATTAACAAATTCCCATCTGCCACATAACCGCGGGCACGGCTTCGAAAGTTCAAAACCTGCGGGGTGTCCCAACAGCCCATGATAAGCTCTCGCGATCAACGAAGAATAGACCTTCTCCCGGAAGCCCGATCAGTCTCGGAATCCGGCTACAAGACATTTCACAGCAATAAAACAAGACCAGCAAGACCTCCGGCGTGCCGACACCACGGTAGTAGCCAGCGTATCTCGTCTCGAGCCACGACCGGATGAACACTACGTCTGACAACAACCGCGATACCCCAAGTTGCCTCGGGCGGCACCATAAGTGGCTCTAGTTTGGACCAACACTTAGACAAGCATTGGCCGGGGGTAAATAAAGATGACCCTCGGGATCGCGACTCCCAAGGGAAAAAAGGCTAGGTGAGGCAAATGTAAAACCAATGTTGGGCCTTCTGGAAAAGTCATATTCAAAGCGAACTGTCAAGGGGTCCCATAAATCACCCGACCGCGTTAGGGGCGCAAAATCCGGGAACATAATACCGATATGACGGAAAATAGAGGCGGCAAGAGTGGAACAAAACACCAGGCATAAGGCCGAGCCTTCCACCCTTTACCAAGTATATAGATGCATTAATTAAATAAGATATATTGTGATATCCCAACAAGTAAACATGTTCCAACAAGGAACAACATCTTCATGTTCAACAAGGAACAAACTTCATCTTCACCTGCAACTAACAACGCTATAAGAGGGCTGAGCAAAGCGGTAACATAGCCAAACAACGGTTTGCTAGGAAGGGTGAAAAAGGTTAGAGGCTGACATGGCAATTTGGGATGGCTTGATAAACAGGTAATAGGTAGCGCAGCATAGCGATAGAAACGAAGCAACTAGCATAGCAATGATAGTAGTGAGATCCGAGGTAGCGGTCATCTTGCCTGAAATCCCGCAAGGAAGAAGAACGAGTCCATGAAGAAGACGAGCGGATGAAGCCGAACCAAGCGTGAGCGAGCGAATCCTCACGATCGCATAGCAAGCAGGAACTAACAAGAAGAAGCACACGACATAGTAAACACACCACACATGAGCAAGGCATGATGCACAAACAAGCATGATGCATGACAAAGCTACATGAAGCTACTCATGGCAAGAGATGATGCAAACAAGAACAACACGTCAAGGCAAGTTTAAATGAGGCCGGAAACAACATAGAACAATTCCGGTAAGTCCTCATATGCAAATTTCGAAATTGGTCCAGATCTGAATAAACCTTATGTTCAAGTTGTTAACCAGCAAGTTAAGATGCACCACGACGATCTACACGAAATTCTAGTCAAGTTACATATAAAGTTCATTAGATTCGGAGCTACGGCCTAGAAGATATGAGCAAAACAAGGTAAGCATGGCATTGATGCAAAATGCATAAAGACATCAAGCAAACACCTCAAAACATGGATGCAACATGATAATATGAAACTACATGCAAAATCAAGCAAGTTTCATATAGAGCACACTCAAATTGGAGCAACGGTTCAACACATACACCCTATACAAGATATGACAACAATCTGTCCAAAACAACAACTAGGCATATTGCAAGCATCAAAACAACATGCTACAGGACCTCAACATAAAAATAAAAGGCATGGGAATGATCTACAGGTAAAGCATTACAAAACATGAACACTGAGCTATCTCCAGAAATGACTAGAACATGCTCAAAATGACATGGCAAGATTGCAACGAATAACAGTTTCAGACTTTGCAGAAAATAACATCAGGTTGCAATGTTTAGAGCTATGAAACAACATGTTACAGGAACTTATCATGGCAAACAAAGGCATGGCATGAATCTACTCAAAGCATAGAACAAAAGTCCTTTAGTGACCATAAGCCAAAAAGGATCAGAAAATATAGTAACACCCATGTCAATATTGAAAGTTTCGTTAACAGATTCAGCAACATGACATGTCAAAAACTGATAACGAGTAGCCATGTTTACAAGCTCAATGCACTCATTACAGAGCCTTATATGAAAAACTAAGCATACATACATCAAGAAGACATGGCCTAGAAGACATACATGGCAAGAACAATAACATAGCATACATGGATCAACCACAACAACCTTGTCAAAATTGAATAACATGTATACAATCTGCCAGGAAACATTTGATAGCAAAAGTAGAGCTCGATTGACTCAAGCTAGGGCACTCCATAATTGCAAACAAAGGCATGTATGGATAGAGCAAGACATGTTTAACAAAACATCCTTACTTAAGTATCTCAAAATATGCATGGATCTCTCTGTAGCATCAAGTTAACATGGCATCAAAATATCAGCAAAACAGGGCTGAAATCAGCAACAACAAGACACCTAGTTTGCATGCTTGTGCTAGTCACCACATAGATCACAAAAATACATAGCAAGCACCACTGGAAAGAAGACATGGCATATTGCAAAACACATGTAGGACTCAAGTCCATAGGGTGCACACATCAATCATGGCAAAAATGACAAAAGTGCATGTTCTGATAAAATTCAGAAACTAACATCACATAGCACTCTTCCAACAGCATTTCGGGCATCAAGATGAGCTCAAATGAAAACGATGCAATGAGACGAAATGATCTACTCTTTGAGACGAACATTTTGACATATTACACGCACGAAACGGAGCAACGACGACAGAGTTACGATGCAATGAAAATGGCACGAAATATCAAAAATGCTCGGGACTTAGAGAGAAAAACAGGGGGGGAAGTCAACCTTGCAGATCCAGGGTCAGCAGGCACGGATGCCGAGGCGGCACGGATCGGGCTCGCCGGAGCGTTTGGCGGCGGAGGGGTCGGAGGAGGACACCGGCGGGTCGGGCTCGCGGATCAGCGAGCGAACCGGCGCCCGGATCTGGCCGGGAAGGCCGCCGAAGAAGGCGCGGGCGAGGCCCGGCCAGGGAGCAGCGGCAGCCGGCCGGAGGAAGCCGAGGGCGGCCAGCGAGGCCGAGGGCGGCGAGCCTGGGAACGGAAAGGCGCAAGCGTGGCAGGCGCCAGGCAGCCGGGAGGCGGCGGAAGCGAGGCGAAGCAATGGGCGGCGACGCGGCGATGAGGGCGGCGGCAGGGCGACATGGCGGCGGCGGAGAGAGCGGCGGCGCGGCGACAGGCCGGGCGAGGCGGGCCTTGAAGGGTGGGCGGGCAGGCGCGCCATCGGGAATCGGCGGGCGGGCGATGGATGGAGGAGAGAGAAAGTGAGGTGGGGTGAGTGAAAGCGGTGAGAGAGCGTGGCAGCGTGGCGATGCGATTGGCGGATGGCGGCGGCGGACATGTCCGGCGCGGTGGGGAGGTTTGTCCGGCGGCGCGGAGGGGAAAATTAGGGTTTCATCTGCGATTTGATCCGCGAATTTCGGGTGGGATCTAGTTTTATAGGTAGAGGGAGCTAGGAGAGTCCAAATGAGGTGCGGTTTTCGGCCACGCGATCGTGATCGAACGACCGAGAGCATGGAGGGGAGTTTGGTGGGTTTTGGGCCACTTAGAAAGGGGAGTTGGGCTGCAACAAAAGAGGCTTTTGCGGTTACCCGGTTAACCGTTGGAGTACCAAACGACCTCCAAATGATCCAAAACTTGACAGGCGGTCTACCGGTGCTATACCAAGGCCGCTTGACAAACCTCGGTCCATTCCGAGACCGTTTGACACCCGCACACGAAAAGAGGTAAAAGGGAGCGCCGGGAGACATAGGAGTGCCGGATTGCAAAACGGACAACGGGGAAAATGCTCGGATGCATGAGACGAACACGTATGCAAAATGAAATGCACAAGATGACATGATATGTAATGCAAAAGATGACATGGCAAAGAGAGACACGCAAGCACATGACATGGCAACGACGGCGAATAACTGGCGGACACCTGACGCATCGAATCCGGGGCGTTACAACACTCCTCCACTAACAAGAGATCTCGTCCCGAGATCTTAGGACCGAGACGGAAAGGAAAAAGGAAGAGGTGAAACAATTACTCAAGAGAAGAAGTAAAGAATCGAGAGCACTCGAGAAGAAGAGAGGAATGACGAGAATGACGAGAATCGAAAGCTGAAGGAACAAGATAGACTCTGAAATCACTCTTTCTAACCGGAGTGGTTAGAATGAGAAAAGAAACGGATAAGACTGAAAGGATTTAGGCAGCAAACCGGTTGAGCAAGGGAAGAATAGAACATGAGCTTCAGAAGATGGAATGGCACTTGACGAGATAAACAACGCAAAGCCTCCGGAAAGAATTGAAAGAGGATTGAATGAAAATAACTTAGAAGGAAGGGTTGAACGAAGTTGTTGGGAGAATCAACAACGGAAAGAATAAGCTTGTTGTGGACTTATAGATAACATCTCAAAATTTATGAGCTGATAACCGACCACAAACGGAAATGATTGGATGGCTGAGAATAACGAAGAGATGCAAAACTCCACTTGAAATACGGAGAATTAATTGCACTTCGAGACGCGAGAAGAAAAGATACTTGAACTCCATCAACAAAATCTTGATGAACTCTTGAAGAAATGAATTAAATCATGAAGAACCACCGTGAAGAACTCCGGTAACAAAGGATGATGAGATAGAATGAAGGACGAAAGAATAAGACTAAAGCCTGCGATGATTTAGATGGGGGTTCCGACGAAAAGGCCGAGGAAATTGAACTCCGGAAGAGAAAAGATTAAAACACTTGGAAGTCGAATTTATTCATTACGAACAAACTCCGAAGAAAAAGATTAATTACTTGGATGAAATAAGAATAAGATTTATTGTATGCTTATCCTCCACCAATTAAATTGATGAGAAGTAATGGATTTTGCATACTACTTATTCTTCTTGAAAAGGATTGAGAATGGACATAGCGCCACCTTGAGAAGGACTTCATGAATCACCGGTAGGTTTGGAAGGAACGAATGAATTAATATGATAAACAAGGAAAAAGAATCTTGAACGAGCCACCGTAAGAATTTGGGAATGACTGATGAAAGAGAATGAATCACCGGGAAGAATTAGAGAAGCACGGAGATACTTGAGGGAATTTAATATGCAAGAGAACGCAAAGATCGCGAACTGATTGAAGAATACTTGAACGAAGCACCGGAAGAATATTGGGATGAACGAAGGGGCACGGATATAGAATAATTGGAGAACGGCTTTGAAAACTTAGAACGAAGAAATCTTCCGAAAAGGTGACCTCCGGATGATCGAGACGGAAAGTAACTCCTGAAATACTCCGGATGGATGAAAAGAATTGCACAACTGGAAACAATTAGATAGGATAACATCGAGCTAGCACCATGAATCTCCGGGAGAACGGACAAGATTTAAGAGAAAAATCTACTTCGGTCTTCAAGGACGACGATAAACATCACCAAAATTAATGAGATACTCCGGAAGAATGAAAAGCGAAGAGGTTGAGCCAACAATGAAAATGATTTGAAATCGATCTAGGAAAAACATCTGACTGATGAAATTCATACTTACGTCAAATTCCGAAAAGAATTGAGAATAACTCCGGGGAAATCAGAAGAGTCAGGTAAGATCCTGGAGAACGACCTGTGGGTTAGGGCCCACTAAAAGAAAACACCGTTGGAAAAGATTGTCGAACAAATAGATGATGCACCGGAACAATTGAAATATTTGACTGAGGTGATAACCTCGAATTAATTGGAACTCAGACGAATCTCTTGAGATGACTTGAGCACTCCGGAAGGATTAAACTGGCGAGAGGCGAACGAGCAAGGGGAAAACATTTGAGCCGAGGAAAGGAATATGATCAACCCGAAAAACTTGAATTGAGTGCACCGGAAAAGAAAGAGATGAAGAATGACGAACAAGACGAGAATTCACCGGTTGAAATGATTGAGGGAAGGCTGAAGAGACTCCGTACGAATGAAATTGATTGTCGAGAGAGACTCAGACTCCGGGAAGAAAAAAGGGTGGGAGGGCGGGAAAACACAGGCAACTTGGAAGGGGGAATCGATGAATAACTTGAAGAGAAAACACCGGTTGAAATCATTGAGGAAAGAAATCAAAGACTCCGCACTAGTAGGATGGATACTCGATTACGGACTCCGGTTCGGAAAAGAAGAAGGGAGGGCGGGTGGGAAAAACAAGGACAACTTCGGACAAGGAAAAACAACGACGTCGGAGGAAGAACTGAGGATTGAACCCAAAGATGAAGAGGGTCGAGTCGACTTGACGAGAAATGCACCGGATGAAAAGAGCTGAGGGCCAACTACCGGAAAACCAACTGCGTGATCCTAAAGAAACAAAAAATTTGGAGGGGAAGAGAAGTAATTCAAAACACCTACGTCAAGATTCCTCACCAGAGCGACGAAGGGACTGAGGAGTAAAAAGAATTCCTACTCTCCGATATAACTAGACTCAGAAAACAGTTTTATTCTAGACTCGACAACAGCCAAGCTACACGATCAATCAAGGGGGCTCCTAAGGTCGGTCGAGGCTCTGATACCAACTTGTCACGCCCAATATGCGACCCTATCCAAAAGGAACTCGAAGGTCCCACCAAGGATAGACCGCATATTGAAGCGCTTTGCAAGGTGGATATCATTACATCAACATTACATAATAGATGGGGATACATACATAAGGCACAAATGCCACAAGAATACATCAACATCATACATGAGAGCAACATCCGACTACGGATGAAACATAAACAGAAAGTCAAACGACATCCACCCTGCTAGCCCAGGCTGCCGACCTGGAACCTATCCCCCGATCGAAGAAGAAGCAGAAGAAGAACTCCAACACAAATAAACATCGCTCTCACGTCATGATCATCGCAAACCTGTACCTGCAACTGGTGGTGTAGTAATCTGTGAGCCACGAGGACTCAGCAATCCCATTACCATGGGTATCAAGACTATCAAAGCTTAATGGGAAAGGAAGGGATAAAGTGATGAGGTTGCAGCAGCGGCTAAGCATATATGGTGGCTAACATACGCAAATGAGGCGAGAAGAGAATCAAAGGCGACCGTCAACTAGTAATGATCAAGAAGTGATCCTGAACTCCTACTTCGTCAAACATAACCCGAAACCGTGTTCTCCTCTCGATCAACCCGAAAAGAGACACTCACGGTTACACACGGTTGGTGTATTTTAATTGAGATCAACCGGGTTTTCTACAACGGACATTAACAAATTCCCATCTGCCACATAACGCGGGCACGGCTTTGAAAGTTCAAAACCCTGCGGGGTGTCCCAACAAGCCCATGATAAGCTCTCGCGATCAACGAAGGAATAGACCTTCTCCCGGGAAGCCCGATCAGTCTCGGAATCCGGCTACAAGACATTCACAGCAATAAAACAAGACCAGCAAGACCTCCGGCGTGCCGACACCACGTAGTAGCCGCAGCGTATCTCGTCTCGAGCCACGACCGGATGAACACTACGTCTGACAACAAGCGATACCCCAAGTTGCCTCGGGCGGCACCGCAAGTGGCTCTAGTTTGGACCAACACTTAGACAAGCATTGGCCGGGGGTAAATAAAGATGACCCTCGGGATCGCGACTCCCAAGGGAAAAAGGCTAGGTGAGGCAAATGTAAAACCAATGTTGGGCCTTCTGGAAAAGTCTTATTCAAAGCGAACTGTCAAGGGGTCCCATAAATCACCCGACCGCGTTAGGGACGCAAAATCCGGGAAAATAATACCGATATGGCGGAAACTAGAGGCGGCAAGAGTGGAACAAAACACCAGGCATAAGGCCGAGCCTTCCACCCTTTACCAAGTATATAGATGCATTAATTAAATAAGATATATTGTGATATCCCAACAAGTAAACATGTTCCAACAAGGAACAACATCTCCATGTTCAACAAGGAACACACTTCATCTTCACCTGCAACTAACAACGCTATAAGAGGGCTGAGCAAAGCGGTAACATAGCCAAACAACGGTTTGCTAGGAAGGGTGAAAAAGGTTAGAGGCTGACATGGCAATTTGGGATGGCTTGATAAACAGGTAATAGGTAGCGCAGCAGCGATAGAACGAAGCAACTAGCATAGCAATGATAGTAGTGAGATCCAGGGTAGCGGTCATCTTGCCTGAAATCCCGCAAGGAAGAAGAACGAGTCCATGAAGAAGACGCGAGCGGATGAAGCGAACCAAGCGTGAGCGAAGCGAATCCTCACGATCGCATAGCAAGCAGGAACTAACAAGAAGAAGCACACAACATAGTAAACACACCACACATGAGCAAGGCATGATGCACAAACAAGCATGATGCATGACAAAGCTACATGAAGCTACTCATGGCAAGAGATGATGCAAACAAGAACAACACGTCAAGGCAAGTTTAAATGAGGCGGAAACAACATAGAACAATTCCGGTAAGTCCTCATATGCAAATTTCGAAATTGGTCCAGATCTGAATAAACCTTATGTTCAAGTTGTTAACCAGCAAGTTAAGATGCACCACGACGATCTACGAAATTCTAGTCAAGTTACATATAAAGTTCATTAGATTGAGACTACGGCCTAGAAGATATGAGCAAAACAAGGTAAGCATGGCATTGATGCAAAATGCATAAAGACATCAAGCAAACACCTCAAAACATGGATGCAACATGATAATATGAAACTACATGCAAAATCAAGCAAGTTTCATATAGAGCACACTCAAATTAGACAGCGGTTCAACACATACACCCTATACAAGATATGACAACAATCTGTCCAAAACAACAACTAGGCATATTGCAAGCATCAAAACAACATGCTACAGGACCTCAACATAAAAATAAAAGGCATGGGCATGATCTACAGGTAAAGCATTACAAAACATGAACACTGAGCTATCTCCAGAAATGACTAGAACATGCTCAAAATGACATGGCAAGATTGCAACGAATAACAGTTTCAGACTTTGCAGAAAATAACATCAGGTTGCAATGTTTAGAGCTATGAAACAACATGTTACAGGAACTTATCATGGCAAACAAAGGCATGGCATGAATCTACTCAAAGCATAGAACAAAAGTCCTTTAGTGACCATAAGCCAAAAAGGATCAGAAAATATAGTAACACCCATGTCAATATTGAAAGTTTCGTTAACAGATTCAGCAACATGACATGTCAAAAACTGATAACGAGTAGCCATGTTTACAAGCTCAATGCACTCACTACAGAGCCTTATATGAAAACCTAAGCATACATAAATCAAGTAGACATGGCCTAGAAGACATACATGGCAAGAACAATAACATAGCATACATGGATCAACCACAACAACCTTGGCAAAATTGAATAACATGTATACAATCTGCCAGGAAACATTTGATAGCAAAAGTAGAGCTCGATTGACTCAAGCTAGGGCACTCCATAATTGCAAACAAAGGCATGGATGGATAGAGCAAGACATGTTTAACAAAACATCCTTACTTAAGTATCTCAAAATATGCATGGATCTCTCTGTAGCATCAAGTTAACATGGCATCAAAATATCAGCAAAACAGGGCTGAAATCAGCAACAACAAGACACCTAGTTTGCATGCTTGTGCTAGTCACCACATAGATCACAAAAATACATAGCAAGCACCACTGGAAAGAAGACATGGCATATTACAAAACACATGTAGGACTCAAGTCCATAGGGTGCACACATCAATCATGGCAAAAATGACAAAAGTGCATGTTCTGATAAAATTCAGAAACTAACATCACATAGCACTCTGCCAACAGCATTTCGGGCATCAAGATGAGCTCAAATGAAAATGATGCAATGAGATGAAATGATCTACTCTTTGAGTCGAACATTTTGACATATTACACGCACGAAACGGAGCAACGATGACAGAGTTACGATGCAATGAAAATGGCACGAAATATCAAAAATGCTCGGGACTTTGGAGAAAACAGGGAGAAGTCAACCTTGCAGATCCAGGGTTCAGGCACGGATGCCGAGGCGTGGGAAGGCGGATCGGGCTCGCGGAGAACGGCCGGAGGGTCGGAGGAGCACACGGCGGTCGGGCTCGCCGGATCCGGAGATGGAAGAAGACGAGGAGGCGCGCCCGGGCGCCGGAGGATGGCGGGGCGGCGAGGCGAGAAAGCGGCGAGGCGCTGGCTGGGCAGCCGGAGGGAAGCAGGGCGGCGCGCCAGCGGAGAGGCCGAGGGCGGCACTGCTGGGAACGGGCGGCGCGGCGTGGTGGCGGTGTGCCGAGGCGGCGGAAGCGGCAGTGAAGCGGCGGTGGCGGCGCACGTGGCAGACCGGAGGCGGCGGGCGGCATATGGCGGGCATGGGCAGATGAGTGGCGCGCAGGGGACGCCGGGCGAGAAGGCCTTGAGGCGCTGGCGGTGGGCCCAGGCGGTGTGGCCAGTCGGGACCAAGTGGTGGGGGATGGGCTGGCGGGTTAGGCGCGGGGCGGAGAGAAAGCAATGGCGTGGCGACCAGCGGTTGGGGATTGGCGGGATGGCGGCGGACATGTCCGGCCTGAGTGGGGAGGTTTGTCCGTGATGCGGAGGGAAAATTAGGGTTTCATCTGCGATTTGATCCATGAATTTCGGGTGGGATCTAGTTTTATAGGTAGAGGAGCTAGGAGAGTCCAAATGAGGTGCGGTTTTCGCCACGCGATCGTGATCGAACGACCGAGAGCATGGAGGGAGTTTGGTGGGTTTTGGGCCACTTAGAAAGGGAGTTGGGCTGCAACAAAAGAGGCTTTTGCGGTTACCGGTTAACCGTTGGAGTACCAACGACCTCCAAATGATCCGAAACTTGACAGGCGGTCTACGGTGCTATACCAAGGCCGCTTGACAAACCTCGGTCCATTCGATACCGTTTGACACCGCTTTACGAAAAGAGGTAAAAGGGCGCGGGAGACATAGGAGTGCGGATTGCAAAAGCGGACAACGGGAAAATGCTCGGATGCATGAGGCGAACACGTATGCAAAATGAAATGCACAAGATGACATGATATGTAATGCAAAAGATGACATGGCAAAGAGCAACACGCAAGCACATGACATGGCAACAACGGCGAATAATGGCGGACACGGCGCATCGAATCCGAGGCGTTACAATGTGTGGCTTTTGCGATTCGAGGGCTAAATACTTGTCATAATGTAGAGAGCGGGGCACTATACTTTGTGTGATAAACACGGTGTCACGTATGGAACATGGTTTATATTATGAATATCTAGTTAGTACATCAAATGTACTATTATTTGGAATCAACATGAAGTGTATTCAAAAAATTAAATTTGAGTCCATATAGTACACATAGTTCATATCTATCTCTATAGTAATCATGTGGTGTGTTGTTAAGGTAATACATGAATGATGGTTGAAGGTGGCAACAATCATGATTGTAGATTCTTATTGAAATAGAAAGCGAATTCAAATTCAGTTGAATTGCAGCGGTAGTATAGACATTTGAATGCACTAAAATGTTGGTATGAGTAGGTTACATGCATTATACAGCCAGCAAAAAAATTTAATTGGACATAACATGGATTCATAGCTTTGAATAGCATTTGTATAGTAAAGCGGGACAACACTCTCTCTTTGTGTGGTGTGAATAGTTTTATTTTTTTGATGAGGAAGTGTGAATTGATTTGAGTGCGTATAAGTACAATATTACACTTTAGGCTTGTTCCTAAAATTCAACCGCACTTTGTTATATCCGAAAATTTAGATATCGTGCTCCCAAAGCTGGCGCCTTCACAACCCGCATTGCTATCCAAAATTACAACGTGCAAAACTCCCTCCGACCGCTAAATCCCGACCGTGAAATCCCCCTTCTAACCCTGAGCGAAAGGGCCGCTAGTTCAAATCGGTGGGGTACTTTTGTAACCGCCCTACATTTTGGACAAGCACGTCCCTAACTTATGGTTCCCCTCCCGCCGCCTCCTTTTAGCCATTCAAAATCCCAGGCCGCCATAAGCTCTCCGCTCAGCCGTGAAACCCCACCCTCCTCCGTCCGCCACCTCACGCTGCCCAGCCGGAGCCTCTTCCCGTGACGCCGTCCACGCAATAGCTCGGCGTCCCTCATCCAGCTCCCAGATGAGGATCCGTCGTTCATCTCGTCGTCCCTTGGATCAGCCGCCTCGTCCTCCACCTGCGGAGCTCCTCGGACGATCGCCTCATCTATCACGGCTGCTCCATCCCACCAGAACCGCCTTAACCTACTCCACGGAACTGCAGCATCTTCACGAATCCTCGGACCAGGCGGAGGCCTACTCAGCACCACCAAGAGGTTGTACACTCATCGCGCACCTTCTCCTTAACTCGACCTCTCGGCGCCGCGGTGCTCCATCCTGCACCCCATAGAGTGCCTACCTCGGCCCGGCACATGGCGACATCACCATGTGGCTCTCCCCTAGTGCAAAGGCCTCTTTGGCGTGGCGTCCATACAGTGAGGATCTGTTGCTGCTATTGCTCTCCCCTTGCTCGTCTCTTTGGTGCTGCTCTGATTTAGCTTCACTTGATCGGTCGTCGACTTTTGGGTCGATCGATTTTCGGGGGTGGGGAGGGCTCGCGGGTTGGGAAGAACCACTGCGGCGGGAGGGGGCTCATGGGAAGAGTACCCTTGAGGGAGGCGGTGGCGGTTGCGAAGGCAGCTGGTGGGCGATGGCGTGGGGATCGCGGAGAAAAAGCTCGGCCAGGGGAGGAGCTAGAGAGGTTGGCAGGGGTGGCAGCGGGCCGGTGGGGAGTTCGAGTGGCGAGGCAGCGGACGGCCCGGGAGTTGTGTCAGGCGGTGAGTGGGTGCGAGGGCGGTGGTGGTGGCGGCTCGGGGTGCAGGTTGAAGATGAGCTGCAGGCCCTCCTAAACTACATGTCAAGCTGCCTCTCTTCTACCATTGCGTTCGATTTTGATGATAACATTCAGATTCTGATGAAATTTCAATTTAACGATTAAGTTCGAGTCAACAGTTTTTACCTCATCTGTTGTAGTCGGTGGTTTTGGTGATGTAAATTTTACATCTATCACTTTTAGTAATGCATTTTACATCATCTATTGGAGATGCTATTAGAATCACTTGAGATTAACAATGTATGTCTTGTCTTGCTTCACCTTGGCGTCTTCGACTCGGCTCACGGAGCTGCTCAACGACGAGCGATCGATCAAAAGCAGGCAGTGCCACAGGCGCCGTCTACAAATTCCTCAGATCTTCCTCCACACCTCCGACAGCCACCTCTGCTCAACTTCTTGACGACCAAACCAATGATCTTTGAGGTCGACACGGCTATGGCAAAGAGGATGTACACTTGTCGCATCACTTATTACTCTACATTCATGTCGATCCCTTAGGGCTATTTTGGTTCAACGGAAAAACATAGCAATAGGAAATTTTCCTATGGCACTCTACTATTCAATTATTCATGCATTTTGTTTAAAGGAATGGAGCAAAACATCCACCTGGACCTACTTTTCAAAATCCTCATGAAAACAAGACCAAGTGCATTAGTGGCAGAATAACATTCTAGCATACACACTTTCATATGGTTTCACTTTATTTTGTCCATGTTTCTTTGCATTCCTCTGCTCCTCCAATTCCGTGAACCAAACACCCAAGTTGCCAGAAATCTGTGTTCACAAATGATCTATTTCCATGTGCATTCCTATCCTATTCGGTGTTTTCCTCCTATCCTGCGTTTTAGAATCATACAAGCCAAATGAGCCCTTATAGAATTACTTTAGTTATAGGTAGGTGTTGAAGAAAACTTTGTGTGGTTTGTCCTGCTCTTGCCGGGATGTAATCCACCTCACTGAGCTGCTCCATTATGAAGCATCCACCAAACCATACATCACAAATCCTGACCGTCTTTCGCCACCTCAGATCTCCTTCCACCCACGGCTCCCACATAGCAGCATCACCACCATCGACTCGTGAGATGAACACAGGAGTACATGGGTCCACAGAGAGGTTGCACTCTTTTGTTTCTGCTTATGTTATGCATTGCTTAATATTACGTGCTACTTTATTGTCTGTTCACCTCTTAGACTCCAAGTCATATCCAAATTGATGTTCAAACTTGTAAATTAATTGTGGGGCACATATCGAGACAACAATGAATATCTCATCTAATATCTGGTTCACCTAGGGTATGCCTATGTTGTTAAGTCTTGGGTGGGAAACAAATAGTAAAGCAATCATCATCTGTTTTATTAAATTAAAGCAATCATCAACTGCTATCATTATTTTGTATCCATCCATTTGTTGTTACCATTACTCTAGATTTCTGCATGCTCTCCTTACATAATCTCACTATATTTTTTGTATGCATATCAGGATATTGTACGTTGATGCTGAACATGTAGAGAAAAACAGAAGAGTTTTGCATGGCAATACAATGTCATCTGAACATCGCTCCATGGTGGGTTCAATGGCCCCCCCTCTCTCGGATTGTAATCGAGAGGAAGATATCTGATACGAGGTAGATTCAGACATAGCTGACCACTCCTATTTACCCTCAAGGTGTTTGCTCTAACTTGGCATGATGATGTTAGTCACATCATGCATATGTTATATACAATGCCTACTTCGATATAATATATGCCATACATTTAGTTTAGACATGTTCTATAATGCCATCTGTTTAGTTTCAATATCATATATGGGAATTATGCAGTCTCATGTTGTCGGATTTTGGGTTCCGGCAGACCCTTAAGGTTCGAACTCTGGGGTGCGCGCGGAGATCCAACCCTCCACCGTCTCGTACCTCGCCGAATCGCAGGGACCTAAACTACTAGCAAGAATAACACAAGAGGCATAAGATTTATCTTGGTTCGAGGCCAACATCGTGGTGTAATACCCTACTCCGGTGTGTGGTGTGTGGATTACCTCTGGGGCTGATGAAGAGCGATCTGGGAAGAACAGCCTCATGAGTGCATTCTTGGTGGGTGTGATGAACTGCCTAGTGGTGTCCCGTCGCTCTAGCTTGAGGATCGGGTCTCTATCTCTATCTCTGGATCCCAAAATGCCGCTTGGGAGGAAAGAGTCTCATCGGATCAGGTCGGGTCGGGGGCCTCTACTATGGTGGCTAGCTCTACTTATAGGCAGAAGGCCTGGGCCTCTTCCCAAATATTGGCGGGAAGGCGCCAACAATTAGCCATTTAAAGGGGCAATGGGTACACTTATCTGACTAAAGTTGGTCTCGCTTTGCCAAAGGCTCTGGTGATGGCCTTTGCTTGGGCTCCATGATGAGCGCATTCCATCCGTTGGGGCTGGTCTTGGTCTTGTTGCACGAAGCGGATGCCTTTGCTTGATGCTCTTGCTGCGCTCGCTCCTTTGCACCAAAGAGGAAAGGAGGGCGCTGCGTGGCTGGCCCGCTGGCGCCCTTGGTAAATCATGGCTTGCGTCATGGGCACCTCGCGAGTACCCGCCTTGAACTCTCCGCCTCCTCATGAGCCAGACTGTGAGGCGCGCTGAGAAGCTCTTGGTCGTCCGCCCAGCAATCAGCCCCCTCGCGAGGTCTTGAGTTACATAGATGAAGATGCATCACAGGCCTCCTTTGATCCACGCCGCGAGCAGCCGGCGAGCAAGTCTGGGACCCCGTTCCCGAGCAGCAAGCGATAGCCCGGGCCTGGCCGCGCCCGAACAGCGGAGAGGCGAAAGGGCAAGTCACGATCGTCGTGGGCCCTAACAACCTGCGGCCTTAGGCGCAGCGTGGCGGTTGATTGGGCGTGGGCGCCTATGCAACATGGCGGGTTCATAATAAATGACATCTTCCTTGCCTCCTTTGCTTTCTCGATTGCTGCTCGGGTCCCCTTTCTTGCGCCTCTCCTCCCTGCTTCCAAGACCTTGATCCTCCGCCTCCGTACCCTAGCGGTCATGGCTCGCGTCAAACCCGGCGGAGCCTG
The DNA here is from genome assembly GCA_021605205.1 of Aegilops longissima. Taxonomy (NCBI): domain Eukaryota; kingdom Viridiplantae; phylum Streptophyta; class Magnoliopsida; order Poales; family Poaceae; genus Aegilops; species Aegilops longissima. The sequence goes on from JAHIAM010002884.1 coordinate 21,040, forward strand.
GTACTCTCTGCTTTGGACCTGCCCGATGTGTCGTGGCGAGCCTCGCCACGATCGCTGGATTAAGCCAGGCCGTGAGGCGTCGATGGAGCAGCGGTGTTCAAGCGGCTCCTCCGCCCCTGAGGGTAGGGAGTACCTTCTACCCGTTCTTCGTGAGTGCCATCATTGCTGGTCAGGTGCCTCCTTCTTTGAGTTCTTCTTTTCGTCCTCCGCCATTACAACATTCACGCTCTGCACCTTCATCCCAACTCCGTCCTTCTTACGGCAATCTTAGCCTACTATTGTGAGGCCCATGTTGGGGTGAAGCCCTCGTGGCCTTGCTGCGCCACTATTTCTTCCTCCGACTCTCCGTGGTTCCGTCTCGCGTCTTGAGCTTCATCGCTTCTGGCGGAGCCATCGCCATTGAACCACAGGGAAGCGGATAGAGGGCTTGAGAGCATGCAGGTCACTGGTGGATCTTGGGCGCATCCACCCTCGGCTGATCCTGCCCACAGGCCCGAGGAGCTCCGGCAGTGGTCCCGAATGGAGCTTGGGATCCCAGCTGGTAGTGCTAGAAGATGGGCGCAGATCTAAAATCGGCCCGGCCTTGGCGGTGGCGAGGCCCTGAGCAGCAGCGTCGCTCTTGAGGAGTTCTGGAGCACCAATTGGCTCCGCTTCGCCCGATGCCCGCTTAGATGTGGAGGCCACACGAGCCCGTGGCCTGGCAGCGAGATCTGGTGGCAGTCCTCAGACCTTGGTTGAGGGCAATGTGGCGAGACTGAGGCGCCCAGCCTTGTTCCTCGCTAGGATTGGGAGCAGGTTGTGGGGTCCGTGCCCGCCTTCAATGGGGGCCAGGCTCGTGCCCATGGAGGCTCGGAGGACTTGGTGGGCGTGTCCTCTTCCGACTCAGCGAAGAGGTGGAGGAAAGGAGCAGGAGAGGGTTGACTCGGAGGCGAGTCAGGCTCCCTCCTGCGCGAGACCCCGTTCTCCGCCTCCCGAGAGTGAAGGCGAAGATGAGGAGGAGCGAGGAGAAGCCTGCCCCGATCGAAGAAGGACGGATGGGCTGGTCCCAGCAGTCCGCCCGGCCCAGGCGATCAGCGGATCGCCTCCAGCTCTGGTCCCCTTGAAGCTGATCCCTGCAGCCGGTTCTCGGGCTTCAAGTATGGCGGAGGCTGCTCGAGTCCACCGGCGACGACCTGTAAGTGCTGCTTCTGTCTTGATTATTGCTTTGTCGGCGAGATCGATGTCCATGCTCTTGGCCGGTGGCGCCTTGTGTGAAGCTGAAGGGGCTCTGAGGCCCGTCCGTGTGATGCCTCTGCTGAAAAGGAAGATGACCCGGCCTTGAGGCCTCTCCTGCAGGCGTCCTCGCGAAACTGGCTGAGCTGGCTGTGAGCCGAGCCCCTTGTGCTGAGCGACTCCGAGGTGGCCTTCTGAGGAGGCTGCCTCCACCGTTGCCGTGGCGCCCGCTGGTTCTGCCTCGGGGAGTGCAGTGGTTCGTCGCCACCAACTCCTCCTACTCCAACTCTGCTGTCTCTCCGACTCCTCCAGCAGTCTGGACAGCTCTTTCTGTTGAACTGGACCGGCTCGGCCGTGAGATCTTACAGGCGCCGACCCTCGCAGTGGCGGTCGCTTGGAGCTAGCCTCTGGCTGGATTCAGCGCCGGCAGCGATTGGTGGCGCTGGTCCAACCCGGCGGCTGCGATGAGGAGAAGCAGGTTGTTGTGGCGAATGTAGCCGCTGATGCTGCCTGGGGAGGCAGCCGACATCCGAGTCATTGTGTGAGGCCATTGGAGGCGGTGAAGGGCCTGCAGAACCAACTACCATGAGGAGGCCTGCCTCCGCCGGGAGGGAGGAAGGAATGAAGGCTCGTGGTGACCATCAAGGACCGGGGAGGCCAAGCTGAAGAAAGCCGCGACCGCCTAAGCGTATTGGAGGCAGGCTGGAGCCGAGGAAGGTCAGACTGGGCCAAAGCGCGGGTTCTTCTTGAAGATCGCGTGGCCTTCATGGATATGGAGGTGAAGGCTCGTGTCTGCTTGAGGGAGCTTTATGGCAGTGACTGGAGAGCCTTGGCGGTGGGAAGGGCGGCCCCGTAAGCTTCTTCCCTTCTGATCCAGCGCTCTTGAAGATGTTTCCCTTGGTCTTGGCCCCCACAGGTGAGGCAGCCTGAGTCTTGTCTTCGGCGTAGCAGATCCTCACCCATCTATCTTAGCGATCCAGCGTCGACATGGACAACTGCTTGGGGCAGACAAGCAGCGAGCATGCAGCTGCCGCTTGCCGAGCTGTGAAGGGTCATGTGAAGGCTCTGATGGGAAGTTCAGGCCTTGACACCAAGCGAAGCGGCGCTGCCCAGCCTGCTACTTCACGGCGAGCCCTCCGCTGCTCCACCGCCGACAAGTGACTCATTTGCTGCTCTGTCTTGCTTTTAATTCTGCACATGTATCATGCCTCGGGGCGTTTAAACTTGCGTTTAGTACTGCGATAACAGTGTGGTATAATATTTGCTTTTAATTCCTTGAAAATTGTGTTTCCCTACTTGCTTATATTCTACACGTGAGCCGGCCCAGCATACCTCAGCCGCCGTTAGCCCGACCAAAACAGGGCCAGGACCAAGGAGGAAGAGACTACGTGACAAGTTAGGCTCTGATCGCGATGCTCGAGAGTCCCCTTAGCGCCTGACAGCAAGTAGGGAGGAGGTGAAGCAGACGGATCCACCGTTCTCGTCTGCGAGCCCGGCCCCCCGCATACCCCAACCGCCGTTAGCCTTCGGAACTAAGGGTGAGGCTCGTGACCAGTTAGGCTCTGAGTCACGATGCTCGAGAGTCCCCCGCCAGCGCTCAAGCGGCATGCGTACCTTGGCTCCGCTCGGGGAGTGGCGTGGGGCGAACCAGGCCGAGGGGCTGGCTGGGTGGTGTCGTGTCCAGGCACGACCAGGCGCAGCCCCCTCGCCGGCAGCTCGAGGGGGAGGCGTGAGACCAGACTTGAGCTCTGGGCTCCACTGAGGTTGATCGACCGGAGGCCACCCTCGATTGTTTATCACCAGGCTTGGAACATAAGCGCTTCCGCATGCATCTGAGGATAGCCGCTCCTCGGCGTGTGTCGTCAGCCAGCGAACATGGTGCTTCAACTGGAGCGTGGGAGGGCTCCCCTCGGGAGGAGCCCAGGCGTACTCTGAGCCCCGACACGTGGCTGGCGCGGTAGGGCTAGGCAGGTGTATCTGCAGGCACCGTGAGCCAGCAGGACTCACGAGCCCCTACCTCAAAGGCGGGTTCGCTGGCTCTGAGCCTTATCTTGGCGTGTTCTGCAAATTTGGCGGATCTGCGGTGCTCTCGTCTTGGGTCCCGGCTCTGGGCTGGTCTCTACCGTCGGTTGGCAAGCCAGCGGTCGCGATGCCATGGACAAGAAAGAGGGTGAGGGCGGAGGCGGTGGGAGAATACTGGTCGCGATGCTCGGGCACCCCCTTTAGCAGCATAGAGCTGGATTGGATGTGAAACTCTCGTCCTCGGGTCCGGCTCTCGGGCTGGTCTCGGCCGTCCGCTGGCAAGCCAGTCGCGATGCCATGGACAAGACCCCAGAGGGTGAGGGCGGAGGCGGTAGGAGCCCTGAGTCGCGATGCTCGGGCACCCCCTTAGCGTGCAAGATTTAGCCACCTGGGAGAAGGCACCAAATAACAAGCATGGTGGAGCGAGAGCATAATCCTAAGGAAGCGCATGAAGGATACATGCAGCTGGGGTGACCAGGCGGCTTGGGGATGATGCAGCAGGGGCGCCCCCAAAGGATAAGCTAAAGACATGAAATAAAGGGATACATGCATGAGGGACGGACCCACCTGCGGCACAGGAATAATCTGACCACAGAAGCGCTCCCGGTGGAAGTAAAACTTAAGATCTCACTGGTGATGTTGGGGATGAAGGGTTGTTGATGTAGCAGACTCGGTGGGCTGGGGAGCCGATCCTCAGGCCCCGAGCCGAGGCCTCTGGAAGCTCCGGGCTGGCGGCTCCTCATGGGCCATCTCCATCTCCGCCCGGGGCATGGCGTGCTGACCTCTTGAGCCTCAGGATGGTCCTCATGAGGAGCAGTGCGCGCCCAGCGGCGCGTTGGCGAGGCCGTGGGCATGCGTGCGTCAGGCTGTGGGGCGGGCCCTGCATAGCGTCCCACTCGCGAGGCACCAGGCGCTCTTGAGATCGGCTCGATTGAGCCTGGTATGTCGATCTGAGCCGCAGCCCACCATCCTCGCATGGATGGGGGGCCACAGCGAAGTGGCGGTGCTGCCCCTCATGACCCTTGACTCCTGGTTCACAATGGCCTTGGCGATGAACTCTTGAGGTTACTGTCCTCTGGTCTTGCTCCTACTTGTGGGAAGCGTGCTCTGAAACACGCCTCACGTGGTGCCCAAGCGCCTCCCTCGAGACCTTGGCGGAGTGGTGGCCCTCGAGGAGGCCCAGAGCCTACTGAGGAGGCGCCAGGCGCCTTTCTATGCGATGGAAGGCTCCCCGGCGGTGTGGACCGGAGGGCTTGTCTCTTGAAGAGCGGGCGGTCGATGTCTTCTTCTTCTTGGGGCTGCCTCGGGAGGCATCCTGCTCTTGTGGTGCAGGTCTTCGGCTGACAACTTTGAAAAACTCGCTCGAGGGCAACTTGCATCTCTCTCTTCACGAGGGCACCCGTGACCTACCCTTCACGGCATCTTGAGGATGTTGTAACCATGGTGGAGTTCTGACCATGAACTTATAGCGCTGGGTACCCGAGGATGGCGTTATCTGGCCGACGAATGTGGGCAAAATCGAAGTCGATGAGCTCGGTGTGATAGTTATCGCGGGCACGAAGGTGACATGGCGGACCTGCCCGATCGGGACCACTGGGCCGTCGGTGACTCCGGAGAAGGGCTTGGTTGGCTGAAGGTATTGTAAGGGCACTTGAAGATTGTTGAATGTCTCCACAGACGGGGCGTTGAGCCCTGCTCGGCCGTCGATGAGGTCTTAGTGACCAGCCGCGTTCTTGATGATTGGGAACAAAGCATTGGGAGAACTGGTGTGGCTGCGCGCTTGAGCTGATCCATTGAGGCTGAGCGTGATGGCGCGTGGCGACCACACGGAGGCGCGTGGACTCGAGCTTAGGGAGGACTGCATTCACTTCCACCAGGCGAACTAGCTTGAAGATGCGGTGAGAGGCTGGGGCTTGAGCTCCGCCCGGGATCTGAAGCGATCATGGCCGCTCACTGAAGCCCCCAACCCCTAAATCGATGGCGGTCTTGACTCTCCTTGGTGGCGGCGGCAGCGGGGAGGCCTGCGTTCCTGCGGACGATCCTCACGAGGCTGATCCTCCGGCCCCCCTCGCGAGTGGGTCTTGCCGGCGGTCCTCACGAGGTTGGTCGCGCCACCCTTGGCGCGGACCGCCGATCTTCAGCGTCTGCATTCCTTCCTCCTCTTGGCCGTAGCCCGGTTGCTGCGCTTTCGAGTCTGCCG
>JAHIAM010002885.1:0-48265 GCA_021605205.1 Aegilops longissima
GTCCGTGGCGGAGGCGAATCTGGTGGTGCGGCATCACGGTTCTCATGAGGGGTGAATTCAGTATCCGGATCTATCACTACTGAGAGTGCGGCCTCCATGGCGGGGTCTATCCACCCGTCCTCGGATGGCGCCATTTGCTCCGGATTGAAGACCGGAGTTATTGCCAGTGTGATCTCCCGGACACTGTCCGACGTCAGAGCTAAATCATGCTCGTCGTGATCGTGCGGTGCACCTGGCATGGGCCCGAATCATCGAAGATCAAGTCCCCACGGATGTCGGCAGTGTAGTTCAAATTTCCAAACCTGACCTGGTGGCCAGGGGCGTAGCTTTCGATCTGCTCCAGATGGCCAAGCGAGTTAGCCCGCAGTGCAAAGCCGCCGAATACGAAGATATGTCCGGGGAGGAAGACCTCACCCTGGACCGCATCGTTACCGATGATCGAAGGATCCATCAAGCCTTATGGTGACAGCACATCGGAACTCTCAGTGAAAGCACCAATGTCGGTGTCAAAACCGGCGGATCTCGGGTAGGGGATCCCGAACTGTGCGTCTAAGGCGGATGTTAACAGGAGGCAGGGGACACAATGTTTACCCAGGTTCGAGCCCTCTCGAAGGAGGTAATACCCTACTTCCTGCTTGATTGATCTTGATGATATGAGTATTACAAGAGTTGATCTACCACGAGATCGTAGAGGCTAAACCCTAGAAGCTAGCCTATGGTATGATTGTTGTCGTCCTACGGACTAACCCTCCGGTTTATATAGACACTGGAGGGGGCTAGGGTTACATAGAGTCGGTTACAAGGGAGGAGATCTACATATCCGTATTGCCAAGCTTGCCTTCCATGCCAAGGAAAGTCCCATCTGGACACGGGACGAAGTCTTCAATCTTGTATCTTCATAGTCCAACAGTCCGGCCAAAGGATATAGTCCGGCTGTCCGGAGACCCCCTAATCCAGGACTCCCTCAGTGCCCCCACTGGTCAAAGACTCAATCAACAACAACATTATCAGCTCAAAGTGCGAATCTGTTCAGTAACAAATCAAAACACCCAGTGGGTGTACAGATGCAAGGCGCAGACAGATGCAAAGATTCTTGGAAAGAAAGTTTTCAGGTACCATATCCTAACAGAACAAGCCAGAAGAGTCAGTCGATGATCTACTAACCTGGACGTTGCTCTGGAGAGCGTAGCTGGCATCATAAGCAGCCTAGCTAGCTTCCCGCACCATCTTCATCTTCTCCATCATAATGCCCGCCTGGCATATAGCCTCTTTGGCAACACCCACTTGGTCCTCTGGGACGTGATGTGTAGCAAAAAGTGAAGGTGGGTCGGCGGGAGCCTGAGCAGCTGACGCAGAAGGCGGAGCACTCGACAGCGGTATGGCAAAGGAGACGGAAGTCCGACTGGCATCGCCGACGTCCAGAACTACTGGTTCCAGCACCGGCGTCGACTGAGGCGTCTTACCAGTGGGTGTCTTCCTATTTCTTCTCCCCAAGGGCCTCTGTGGCTCGTCCTCATCGTCGTCAGGGAGGTCAATGACATTGAGAGCTGTAAGAAGATCAGTCGCCAAAATTTCGTCACCCGACTGGATACATCACAGTTCAATCGACAAATCAAAGACAAAATCATGAAGATTGTACCTAGATTGGAGGTGACCGCGTCTTCCATTTCCTCATCCTCGTTCTTATAAGCAGAAGTCCCAGAGGTAGCGGCACTGCCAGTTTCAAGATTCATTCGGTCAAACCAAGGGAAAAATATGCAGCACAAAACGTCGAGTAAAAGCGAAGGGAGAACACTCACGCAGAAGCAACAGGAACATCAATTTTGATTCTCGGCAGCGCCTTCTGAGTCTTCTGCACGACAACCTTGGACTGCTTTGGGGCCTTCTTAGTGGGTGCCGGAGAGGACGTCCGAGGGCGCTTTGATGACTGCCCGGCCTGAGCGGTCGCCTTGTCGCGGGCGCTCGCCGGGTCGTGAGTAAGCTTGGATCGCCTTTCCCTACGAGGAGGAGAGTCGACTTCTACTTCATCACTCTGGTCATCGCTCTCCTCGTCCCCCTCTCCGTCAGAATGCCACTCGCCGCTTTCACCTCCGCTTGCCTCCCCCTCCGGGTCCTGCTCCTACTCTCCGTTGGGCATCGAATACATTTCAGTAAGGACCTAGAAGAAAACAAGCAAGACAAAGTCAGTCGGTGAAGCATAGACAGTTGCATGTTAAATCAAGATAGCACTCGGTAATTCAGAATTAGACCTTGTTTGGTTCATAGGATTGGTCGAGTGGAGGGATTCTCCTGGCCCCCCTGGGGTTATCCTTGTTGCCAGTGATACTCATCAACCACTTCTCCACCGTATCCTCGTCGAATCTTTAATGCCCGAATACATCCACATCGGATGGTCTCGGGCTTGAAGTGGCTGAATGCGTCGTCTGAGGAAGACTTCCAGCAGATCCATTCCAGTTACGCCCTCACGGATGAGATATACTACTCGCTCGACCAACACTTTCACTTCTGCTTTTTCCCCTGGAGTCACTTTTAAGGCAGAAGGCTTCTCTACGCGAGCCATAGAGAAAGGAGGGAGTCCAGTCGACTGTCCTGGAGTCGGCTGGTCTTTTGCAGTAAAACCAGGTCGACTGCCACCCTCGTACCGACTTAGGAAGAACTATGGCTGGGAAATAACTCTTACTCCTCATCTGAACCCCAAGACCCCCACACATCTGGATCACTTGGGTCCTCTCGTCACTCGGGTTGGCCTTTTTGACCGATTGGGAGCGACATGTGAAAATGTGCATGAAGAGGCCCCAGTGCGGTCGACAACCCAAGAAGTTTTCGCACAGAGACACGAGAGCAGCAAGATATATGATGGTGTTGGGGGTAAAGTGGTGAAGTTGCGCTCCGATGAAATTCAAGAAAGCCCGGAAAAAAGGATGCGGAGGCAAGGAAAATCCACGGTCTACATGAGTGGCGTGGAGGACGCACTCACCCTCCCGTGGTCGAGGTTCGGTCTCATCCTTCGGGAGCCGCGCCGATCCGTGAGGAATCAGCCCCTCCTCCGCTAGATTGTCGAGGTCGTCCTGGCGGATCATCGACCGGATCCAGTCGCCCTGGATCCAGCCGCGTGGCAAACCGGACCGCGACGAGGATCCGCCCCGGCTGGACTTTTTCCCCTTCACCTTCGTCGTCGCCTTCTTCGCGTGCTCCAGTGCCACCGTCTTATTCTTCCCCATCGCGGCGAGCAGAGCTCGAAAGGGACGGCGGCGGCGCTGGCGCAGGAGCAGATGCAGCGGAGAAAACTAAGAGGAAAAGAGAAGAATGGAGACGGACTGTTCAAAAACCCTGACCCCCGCGCCTTATATGGAGCCACTTCCGAGTGACTGACCTGTAGGCCCGGGCAATCTTATCAAATCCCGCAACAGTCGCGCGCGTGATACGTGGCGAAAAAGGTGGCACGGAAATCGAGGTGTCCTTGCCTTATCCAGCCCGATTACTGTGGCCTCCTCCGCCATGCGTGCTTCCCAAAATTAGAATCCCGTGAGATCCGCGGACAGCAGAACAACTTGTCAGACGGAAAATCTTGTCCACATTAACACTCGGACCTCTTCCAGTAAAAGTTCGCTCGACAAAAATAGGAATGGATCAAGGCGAGTGAAAAAGAAGTTGGTGTCACCACCTCGGTTCATTGATCCAAAACAAGACACTCCTGAAGTGCAAAAAACTGAGTCGGAAGTATTTTCAACTCCTTCTCCACTCAAACCCTGATCCATTCAGGGGCTAATGATGAGGACATGTACTTAGGGTAGGGTCACGGGTTTGACCTAAATACCCTCCCCGAGAACATCACTTTATAACCAGGAGCATTCGAAGAAGGATCATCATCCACTCGACCATGAAGCATTCTACTCGACAGTCTTGAAGTCACTCGACCATGGAGACTGTCACTCGACCGCCAGAAGATCTAAAGTCACTCCGTACCACAACGGTCAGCCTTTACCGTCGGATTTCAGGTTCCGGCAGACCCTTGAGGTTCGAACACTGGGGTGCGCACGGAGATTCGCCCTCTACCTACCTGTACCCCACAGCCTCGCTAAGATCTAAGCTATGAAAGGAACAACACAAGAGACACAAGGTTTATACTAGTTCGGGCCACCATTGTGGTGTAATACCCTACTCTAGTTTGTGGTGTGGTGGATTGCCTCTTGGGCTGATGGTGATGAACAATACAAGGAAGAACAGCCTCGCGAGGGTCTATTCTTGGCCGGGGCAATGAACTGCTTGGGGAAGTTCAGTCGCCTTCTCTCTTGCTCTCTCTCGAACGGATCTAGATCAGAAATCCCCTAGCTCTGAGTGTGGCTAGTCCTATTTATAGGCAAAGGCCCTGGGCCTCTTCCCAAATATTGAGCGGGAAGGGCGCCAACAATTGGCCATTTTGAAGGGGAACATCTGGTACACTTATCCTGACGAAAGGTTGTCCTCGCCTGTTGTCGGTGTAAAAACCGGCGGATCTCGGGTAGGGGGTCCCGAACTGTGCGTCCAGGCGGATGGTAACAGGAGACAAAGGACACGATGTTTTTACCCAGGTTCGGGCCCTCTCGATGGAGCTAATACCCTACTCCTCCTTGATTAATATTGATGATATGGGTAGTACAAGAGTAGATCTACCACGAGATCAAGGAGGCTAAACCCTAGAAGATAGCCTATGGTATGATTGTTGTTCGTCCCACAGACTAAAACCCTCCGGTTTATATAGACACCGGATAGGGTTAGGGTTGCATAGAGTCAGTTACAATGGTAGGAGATCTACATATCCGTATCGCCAAGCTTGCCTTCCACGCCAAGGAAAGTCCCATCCGGACACGGGAGGAAGTCTTCAATCTTGTATCTTCATAGTCTAGGAGTCCGGCCAACGGTGATAGTTCGGCTATCCGGACACCCCATAATCCAGGACTCCCTCAGTAGCCCCTGAACCAGGCTTCAATGGCGATGAGTCCGGCGCGTTGATCGTCTTCGGCATTGCGAGGCGGGTTCTTCTCCAAATTCCATATACTCGTCGAATAGTGTCCGGCTTCTGATAAATGCTGCGCTCCTTGGCTTCTACGCCCAATAATGGCCATCTTCCACATGTTTGAATGAATGCGAAAAACCAAGGTATTTTTACACTTACCCCCCCTAGCTGCGCAAATGAGCCGCTTATAAAAGGGACGAGGATCTAGATCTGAGTCACACCATCCCCCCCATGAGCTTTCATCGAGCGCCTCGACAAAACCCATTCCATCATGGACAATGACGCGGCTCCTCCTCTCGCGGCCCCAGCCCTCAGCACAGAAATTGGGAGAGATGCTCAGTCCCGCATAGCGAGCTAGTTATACTCCAAACCAAGGGATTTCTTCCCCCGGCCTTCATGGTTCCGGTTTGAGCCGGACTTGCCACCTACAAGGGCGGAAAGCAAGCGGAGAGTGCCCTCGATCCCTCTAAAGGAGAGTGGGTGTGCTTTATCTCTTATCTAGTAAGAGGACTCGGATTTCCAATCCATCCGTTTCTCCGGGGGCTCTTGGAGTTCTACGGCCTCCAGTTGCACCACCTTACCCCTGCCTCCATTTTGCACATCGCAGGCTTCGTGGCCCTTTGTGAACTATTCTTGGGCATCGAGGCTCATTTTGCGTTGTGGAAGAGATTATTCTACCTAGTACCCCGTTCTCATGAGGGGTCAATATATCAAGTGGCCGGAGCCGAACTATGGCGCATCGCCGGGACCGGATATCTATCCGGAACCCCGAAGAAGGCGTCCGAAGACTGCCTTCGGAATGGTTTTACATGGAGGACGTCCCGCTGTCGGATCCTATTCGGATCGGCCTTCCGGAGTTTAGCAATGCTCCTCTGAAGAAGCGCCTAAGCTGGCGCCCGCGGAGCCCCCAAAGGGAAAATGATCGGGACGTCCTTTACTTGATGAGCCGAATAAGATTACTGGCTCATGCCGGATTGACCATGATTGGAGTCATGGCAATCTGCATTATGAGGGCAGTGCAGCTGCTCCAATATAGGGGCCACCCCATGTGGGACTTCAACTAGGAGAACGATGCCACCCGCCATGGCCGCAAAGGGCCGGGATCAGTCACCAAACTGGTGAAGACCTTGTCCGCCATGTACAAAGGGGAAGAGGAGGATTTTCTCCGCGTCAGTCCACTGAGCGGTTTTCTTCAATAATCCTCGAAGTTGGGTAAGCAAATATCTTTGTGGCCTGTCCGATCCATGTTCCCATGGTTAAATATCTCATTTCATGGTTTCTACGCAGAACTGCGCCGGCCGTGGAGAAGATACACAGCCCGCCCCACAACCCGAGGATCCGAACGGTCCTTGATCCGGCCTCCGAAGAGGACCCGGATATAAAGGTGGAGCTGATCGACGGGGTGTTCTACCAACTTAGCATCGACAATGCTTTGGTTGCCATTAGGCCGACTACCCCGGAATACTTCCAGCCTCACATGTAACTGAGACCGAGGTCCCAATACTCTAATAATGACCCATCCGCGCTTATTTTTTTGATCACTGTATACCAATGGTGTTTCACAGGGGGTGTCTTCAAGGCAGGAGGCTGAGCCCGCGGCGGCTAGCCAACAAGGGGCAGTACGGCCCTGCAGGCTAAAAAGAAGTGCGGTCCGGATCGAAACTCCGCCGCAACGGTATGGCGCGTCACCATATTCCTAGGATTGATTCCTGGAAGGCGTACTAACGCTGGTGCCCTTTTCAGGAAAAAGAGCGCTCGCCGGACTGAGTCCGGAGAGGTTGCCAATCGAACCTCCGCCAGCCAGGCTCCAAAGCGGAGGCGAGCACGAGGCGTGCGTCGGATGCTCCTCCGACAGAGGATGCCGACAGATTGTCTGCCACCAACTCCGAGGTGGAGAGCGCCATGAATCACAGGCGCCGCCGGACAGTTCTTCGTGACACATGTTTCTCCCAAGAGGCCTTGAATGCCTTCAATTGGGAGATGCGCACCTCCGTGCCGCCAAGATGGTCTAGCGAGCCACGGAGCAGTATGTAAAGGACATACTGGTGAGGAAATTTGTGATTATATATGCCGAAGCCCCGAGACTTAAAATAGTTAGAATAACTGATTTAAGGATCATTTGTTATCAGGATCTTACAAAAAGAATACCCGACTGTGTCGGAGCTTGAAGAATGTAAGGTCAACTTGAGGCAAGACTAGCCGCCTGAGGGGAGCCACGAGACCCCTCTGGTAGTATATGCCTCAAAAGATAAATAGTTTATGAAGTGCGGCGGTGTGTAATTCGACAATAATATTGCAGATGGCGCGGTCTAGATCCGGACAAGCAACAACTCTTGCGCCGGTTGAAGGGGCGAGAGCGTGCTTACGAGGGTGCGGCAGAGAAAAATAACCTCCAAGATGCCAACACCCAACTGGGTGAGGAACTAAAGGATGTTCGTGCTCCGGTTGTGCGACTCAGAAGGAGAATCGACGGCTTCGTCGCGGATTTTCAATAAGTGCTTGAACGAACTTTGAAAGAGTTCGGCAAGGAAGGCGACTAACATAAACATGTATGTAGGTTTGCTCACAGGTCGCCCCGAGGAGGAGATGCCAGTTCTTCGGGTGATCTTCTTCCCGAACTACGCTACCTGCACGAACGAAGTTCGGCGGTGATGAAAGGCGTCGCCAGGCCTTGTGGCCATCCATCTCCCTGCTTGAAGGCATTGGGGAGCTGGCGGAGCGGCTTCAAGGAGCACGGCGGCGCTTCCGACTATGGAAGATATCGGCCTGCCGTCAAAGGCGCCGAGGAGGCTGGGCCATGGTAAAGACGCGGTACACGGTTGGTGACCCAAACCACATGGCGAGGTCGCACTGTGGGGCTGATGGGAAGGAGATCCTGTAAGCTTAGTGTACGGCCAAGTAGAATAGGCCGCCAAGTATTCCCAGCAAGATTGTAAATTAGATAGCCTATTAGATGGCATTGAGGAGGAATACAATTAGTCGAGTTGACTATGTAATTGAATATGACATGAAAAATGTCTTCTAGCGGATTGTAGATCGCTTGTCATAGCGGACCTTTTCGCCGACCTCGGGACCCAATAGTCCGAGTGTGTCCGAATATCCTCGCGGTTATGTAAGAACCGGGGCATGCATGGAGACAAGGCGAGGGGTCATTATTGCTGTATCGAGATAAGTGCCCAACTAGTTATGTTATATTACATGGATAGTAAGAAACATCTTCCGGGGAGAATAGTTCCGTTAAGGGTTCCTTTTTCTGGGAGGCATGCCCTAAAGTGCATGTCCAAACTGCTGAGAAAGCAGAAAATCATCCGGGGCAGATGGATAAATAGTTAAAATCATCTTTCAGTTCACCGACCGAATATTCCCTTAAGAACGCTAGCTTTCGGCTTCACCTAGTCTCGAGGTACACATCCGCTGACCGGCGTAATAATCGCAGAGGTGCTCCTTTACCACCTAGCCGAACAATCGGGAACGAGGGGTAAGCACAGAGCCAGCAACCCAGCTTGGCCAAAACTTAAGTCATATCGATGCATATAATGGTGAGTAAAAGGTACATGCGGAAGTTTGACACATGTGTTGGGCATGAAGCTCCGTATAAATAAGCTTCATTAAAGAAGCCCCTAGGTATAATGGCGCGGACAGCGCGTCAAGTATGTGCGAACAAAGCGCAAACGAGCCTCTAAAGGCTTCAAGAAGAAGGAGGAGGAAGGAGAGAAATAAAAGACAGCAAAAATAGAAAATGTGGACAACGGAAAGAGACGAACTTGGAGTCCGGCGCTTAGGCGTAGAATCTTCGTAGACGGGCTGCGTTCCATGGGTTCGGCTCGAGTCGGTTATCTGATGCGTTTGGCAGACGGTATGCTCCGCCGGTCAGGACCTAGTCGATGATGAAGGGACCTTCCCATTTGGGCTTGAATTTGTCCTTTTTCTTGTCCGTCAGGCATAGAACTAGTTCGCCAACGTTGTAAGCTTTGGCCCGTACTTCCCTGCTTTGATATATTCGAGCCTGCTATTGATAAAATGCGGAACGAGCTTTTGCCACGTCGCGCTCCTCCTCCAATGCGTCCAAACTGTCCTGCCAATCGAGCTCGGCTTCTCTTTCTTCATACATGCGCACGCGAGGTGAGTCATGCATTATGTTGTAGGGCAATACTGCCTCTGCGCCGTACACCATAAAAATGGTGTGAATCCGGTAGTACGGTTCGGCGTGGTCCGCAGCCCCCAGAGTACGGAGTCGAGCTCCTCAACCCAGTGCGTGTTAGATTCCTTGAGGGACCGCACTAGTCTGGGTTTAATGCCGCTCATGATTAGACCGTTTGCCCGCTCGACTTGACCGTTGGTTTGAGGGTGATAGACTGAGGCGTAATCGAGCTTGATGCCCATGTTTTTGCACCATAATTTGACCTCATCGGCCGTGAAGTTGGTGCCGTTATTTGTGATGATACTATGGGGGACGCCGTAACGGTGTACTACCCCTGATATGAAGTCTATAACCAGCCCGGATTCGGCCATTTTAACAGGCTTGGCCTCTATCCATTTGGTCAATTTATCCACCATGACCAATAGGTATTTTTGCTTGTGGGTTCCTCCCTTAAGGGGTCCAACCATGTCAAGCCCCTGCACCATGACGGCCAGGTGATGGGTATAGTTCTGAGGGCGGTGGGTGGCATGTGGCTTTGGTAAGAAAAAAGCTGGCAACCGACGCATTGTTGGACTAAATCCTGCGCATCTGCCCGGGCCGTCGGCCAATAAAATCCTGTACGGAAGGCCTTGCCTACAAGGGCCCGGGCTGCGGCGTGGTGCCCACCCAGTCCGGCATGAATTTCAGCCAGGAGGTTTCGCCCTTCCTCTTCGGAGATACACCTTTGAAGGACTCCTGTTGTGCTTTTCTTATAGAGCTCTCCCTCATGGACTTTATGTTGGAGAACGTAGCAGAAATTCAAAATTTTCCTACGTGTCACCAATATCTATCTATGGAGAGACTAGCAACGAGGGAAGGAGAGTGCATCTACATACCCTTGTAGATCGCTAAGCGGAAGCGTTCATGAGAACGGGGTTGAAGGAGTCGTACTCGTCGTGATCCAAATCACCGGAGATCCTAGTGCCAAACGGACGGCACCTCCGCGTTCAACACACGTACAGCCCGGTGACGTCTCCCACGCCTTGATCCAGCAAGGAGAGAGGGAGAGGTTGAGGAAGACTCCATCCAGCAGCAGCACAACGGCATGGTGGTGATGGAGGAGCGTGGCAATCCCGCAGGGCTTCGCCAAGCACCAAGGGAGAGGAGGAGGAGGAGAGGCAGGGCTGCGCCTGGAGAGGGAGGCTCTCGTGTGTTATGGGCAGCCCCTAGGCCTCATATATATAGGGGAAGGGGAGGGCTGCGCCCCCTCTAGGGTTTCCACCCCCTAGGGGTGGCAGCCAGCCCTAGATGGGTTTTGGGGGGGCGGCCAAGAGGGGAAAGAGGGGAGGCGCCCACTAGGTGGGCCTTAAGGCCCATCTGAACTAGGGTTTGCCCCCTCCCACTCTCCCATGCGCCTTGGGCCCCTTGTGGGGGCGCACCAGCCCTCCTAGGGGCTGGTCCCCTCCCACACTTGACCCACGCAACCTTCTGGGGTTGGTGGCCCCACTTGGTGGACCCCCGGGACCCTCCCGGTGGTCCCGGTACATTACCGATATCGCCCGAAACTTTTCCGGTGACCAAAACAGGACTTCCCATATATAAATCTTTACCTCCGGACCATTCCGGAACTCCTCGTGACGTCCTGGATCTCATCCGGGACTCCGAACAACATTCGGTAACCACATACAAACTTCCTTTATAACCCTAGCGTCATCGAACCTTAAGTGTGTAGACCCTACGGGTTCGGGAACCATCTGAGACATGACCGAGGCGTTCTCCGGTCAATAACCAACAGAGGATCTGGATACCCATGTTGGCTCCCACATGTTCCACGATGATCTCATCGGATGAACCACGATGTCATGGACTCAATCGATCCGTATACAATTCCCTTTGTCTAGCGGTATTGTACTTGCCCGAGATTCGATCGTCGGTATCCCGATACCTTGTTCAATCTCGTTACCGGCAAGTCTCTTTACTCGTTCCGTAACACATCATCCGTGATCAACCCCTTGGTCACATTGTGCACATTATGATGATGTCCTACCGAGTGGGCCCAGAGATACCTCTCCGTTAACGGAGTGACAAATCCGATCTCGATTCGTGCCAACCCAATGACACTTTCGGAGATACCTGTAATGCACCTTTATAGCCACCCGATTACGTTGTGACGTTTGGTACACCCAAAGCATTCCTACGGTATCCGGAGTTGCACAATCTCATGGTCTAAGGAAAAGATACTTGACATTAGAAAAGCTTTAGCATACTGAACTACGATCTTTGTGCTAGGCTTAGGATTGGGTCTTGTCCATCACATCATTCTCCTAATGATGTGATCCCGTTATCAATGACATCAAATGTCCATGGTCGTGAAACCGTAACCATCTATTGATTAACGAGCTAGTCATCTAGAGGCTTACTAGGGACATGGTGTTGTCTATGTATCCACACATGTATTTGAGTTTCCTATCAATACAATTATAGCATGGATAATAAACGATTATCATGAACAAGGAAATATAATAATAATAACTAATTTATTATTGCCTCTAGGGCATATTTCCAACAGTCTCCCACTTGCACTAGAGTCAATAATCTAGTTCACATCGTCATGTGATTAACAGCGATAGGTCACATCGCCATGTGACTAACATCCAAAGAGTTTACTAGTGTCGTAAACTAGTTCACATCATCATGTGATTTAGACTCAATGAGTTACGAGGTTTGATCATGTTTTGCTTGTGAGAGAGGTTTTAGTCAACGGGTTTTAGTCAGCGGTCCGAACCTTTCAGATCCGTGTGTGCTTTGCAATTCTCTATGTCATATTGTAAATGCTGCTTCCACGCTCCACTTGGATCTATTCCAAATGGTTGCTCCACTATCGTATCCGGTTTGCTACTCGAGTCACTCGGATAGGTGTTAAAGCTTGCATCGGCGTAACCCTTTACGCCGAACTCTTTATCACCTCCATAATCGAGAAACATGTCCTTATTTACTCCAAGGACAATTTTGACCGCTGTCCAATGATCCATTCTGGATCATTCTTGTACCCCTTGAGTGACTCATGGCAAGGCACACTTCCGGTGCGGTACATAACATAGCATACTGTAGAGCCTACGTCTGAAGCATAGGGGACGACCTTCGTCCTTTCTCTCTCTTCTGCCGTGGTCGAGCTTTAACTCTTAACTTCATACCTTACATCTCGGCAAGAACTCCTTCTTTGGTGATCCATCTTGAACACTTTCAAGATCATGTCAAGGTATATGCTCATTTGAAAGTACCATTAAGCATTTTGATCTATCCTTATAGATCTTGATGCTCAATGTTCAAGTAGCTTAATCCAGGTTTTCCATTGAAAACACTTTTCAAACAACCCTATATGCTTTCTAGAAATTCTACATCATTTCGATCATCAATATGTCAACAACATATTGTTATCAGAAATTCTATAGTGCTCCCACTCACTTCTTTGGAAATACAAGTTTCTCATAAACTTTGTATAAACCCAAAATCTTTGATCATCTCATCAAAGCGCACATTCCAACTCCGAGATGCTTACTCCGGTCCTTAGAAAGGATCGCTGGAGCCAGCATACCTTTAGCATCCTTAGGATCGACAAAACTTTTCGATTGTATCACATACAACCTTTCCTCACTGGCGGTAAGGAAACTCATTTTGACATCCATCGCGCCAGATTTCATAAATGCAGCTTATGCTAACATGATTCCGACGGACTTAAGCATCGCTACGGATGAGAAAATCTCATCGTAGTCAACTCCTTGAACTTGTGAAAACTCTTCGCCACAAGTCGAGCTTCATAGGCGGTGATCTTACCGCCCACGTCCGTCTTCTTCTTAAAGATCCATTCATCTCAATGGCTTGCCGATCATCGGGCAAGTCCACCAAAGTCTATGCTTTGTTACGATACATGGATCCTATCTCGGATTTCATGGCTTCTAACCATTTGTCGGAATTTGGGCCCACCATCGCTTCTCCATAGCTCGAGGTTCATTGTTGTCTAGCAACATGACCTTCAAGACAGGATGCGTACCACACTCAAGTAGTACGCATCCTTGTCACCCTACGAGGTGCGTTAGTGACTTGATCCAAAACTTCATGATCACTATCATAAGCTTCGACTTCAATTGGTGTAGGTGCCACGGGAACAACTTCGTGCCTGCTACACACTAGTTGAAGTGACGGTTCAATAACCTCATCAAGTCTCCACCATCCTCCCACTCAACTTTTCGAGACAAACTTTTCCTCGAGAAAGGACCCGATTAAATAAACAATCCCTATTGCTTTCGGATCTGAATTAGGAGGTATACCCAACTGTTTTGGGTGTCCTATGAAGATGTATTTTATCCGCTTTTGGGTTCGAGCTTATCAACCTGAAACTTTTTCACATAAGCTTCGCAGCCCCAAACTTTTAAGAAATGACAACTTAGGTTTCTCTAAACCATAGTTCATACGGTGTCATCCCAACAGAATTACGTGGTGCCCTATAAAAGTGAGTGCGGTTGTCTCTAATGCCTAACCCATGAATGATAGTGGTAATTCGATAAGAGACATCATGGTACGCACCATATCCAATAGGGTGCAACTATGATGTTCGGACACACCATCACACTATGGTGTTCCAGGCGGTGTTAGTTGTGAAACAATTTCCACAATGTCTCAATTGTGTACCAAACTCGCAACTCAGATATTCATCTCTATGATCACATCACAGACATTTTATCCTCTTGTCACGAAGATCTTCAACTTCACTCTGAAATTACTTGAACCTTTCAATAATTCAGACTTGTGTTTCATCAAGTAAATATACTCAACATCTACTCAAATCATCCGTGAAGTAAGAACATAACGATATTCATTGCATGCCTCGGCACTCATTGGACTGCACACATCAAAATGTGTTACTTCCAACAAGTTGCTATCTTGTTCCATCTTCTTTGAAACCGGGGCTTTTCAGTCATCTTGCCCATGTGGTATGATTTGCATATCTCAAGTGATTCAAAATCAAGTGAGTCCAAACGATCCATCTTCATGGAGTTTCTTCATGCGTATACACCAATAGACATGGTTCGCATGTCTCAAACTTTTCAAAAACGAGTGAGTCCAAAGATCCATCAATATGGAGCTTCTTCATGTGTTTTATACCAATATGACTCAAATGGCAGTGCCACAAGAAGGCGGTACTATCACTACTATCTTATATCTTTGGCATGAAAATGTGTATCACTACGATCGAGATTCAATAAACCATTCCTTTAGGTGCAAGACCATTGAAGGTATTATTCAAATAAATAGAGTAACCATTATTCTCCTTAAATGAATAACCGTATTGCGATAGACATAATCCAATCATGTCTATGCTCAACACAAACACCAAATCTCGATGGTAGAGGGAGCGTGCGATGCTTGATCACATCAACCTTGGAAACACTTCCAACACATATCGTCAGCTCACCTTTAGCTAGTCTCCATTTATTCCGTAGCTTTTGTTTCTAGTTACTAACGCTTAGCAACCTAACCGGTATCTAATACCCTGGTGCTACTAGGAGTACTAGTAAAGTACACATTAACATAATGTATATCAATATACTTCTATCGACCTTGCCAGCCTTCTCATCTACCAAGTATCTAGGGTAATTCTGCTCCGGTGGCTGTTCCCTTATTACGAAGCACTTAGTCTCGGGTTTGGGTTCAACCTTGGGTTTCTTCATTGAGCAGCAACTGATTTGCCATTTCATGAAGTGCCCTTCTTGCCCTTGCCCTTCTTGAAACTAGTGGTTTCATCAACCATCAACAATTGATGCTCCTTCTTGATTTCTACTTTCGCGATGTCAAACATCGTGAATACCTCAAGGATCATCTATCCACGATATGTTATAGTTCATCACGAAGCTCTAGCGGCTTGGTGGCAATAACTTTGGAGAAACATCACTATCTCATCTGGAAGATCAACTCCCACTTGATTCAAGTGATTGTTGTACCCAGACAAACTGAATACAAGCTCAACGATTAAGATCTTCTCCCTTAGTTTGTAGGCTAGAAAACTCGTCGGAGGTCTCATACCTCTTGACGTGGGCACAAGCCTGAAATCCCAATTTCAGCCCTCGAAACATCTTATATATTTCGAGAAACGTCTTTGGTGCCTCTACTCTAAACCATTTAACTGAACTATCACGTAGTTATCAAAGCGTCTATGTCCGATGTTCGCAACATCCACAGACGACGTTTGGGGTTCAGCACACTGAGCGGTGCATTAAGGACATAAGCTTTCTACTGTCCGCATAATCGCTCTTTCAACTTTCAACTATATTTTCTCTAAGAACATATCTAAGCAGTGGAACTAAAGCGCGAGCTTCGACATAATTTGCAAAAGGTCTTTTGACTATGTTCAAGATAATTAAGTTCATCTTATGAACTCCCACTCACATAGACATCCCTCGGTCATCTAAGTGATTACATGATCCGAGTCAACTAGGCCGTGTCCGATCATCACGTGAGACGGACTAGTCATCATCGGTGAACATCTTCATGTTGATCGTATCTACTATCGACTCATGCTCGACCTTTCGGTCTCGTGTTCCAAGGCCATGTCTGTACATGCTAGGCTCGTCAAGTTAACCCTAAGTGTATTGCGTGTGTTCGAGGCCATGTCGTACATGCTAGGCTCGTCAACACCGTTGTATGTGAACGTAAGAATCCATCACACCCGATCATCACGTGGTGCTTAGAAGCGACGAACTTTTGGCAGCGGTGCACGTTAGGGAGAACACTTCTTGAAATTGTTATAAGGGATCATCTTATTTACTACCGTCGTTCTAAGTAAACAAGATGCATAAACATAATAAACATCACATGCAATTATATAGTAGTGACATGATATGGCCAATATCATATAGCTCCATTGATCTCCATCTTCGGGGCTCCATGATCATCATCGTCACCGGCATGACACCATGATCTCCATCATCATGATCTCCATCATCGTGTCTTCATGAAGTTGTCTCGCCAACTATTACTTCTACTACTATGGCTACGGTTAGCAATAAAGTAAAGTAATTACATGGCGTTGTTTAATGACACGCAGGTCATACAATAAATAAAGACAACTCCTATGGCTCCTGCCGGTTGTCATATTCATCGACATGCAAGTCGTGAATCCTATTACAAGAACATGATCAATCTCATACATCACATATCATTCATCACATTCTTCTTGGCCATATCACATCACATAGCATACCCTGCAAAAACAAGTTAGGCGTCCTCTAATTGTTGTTTGCATGTTTCTGATGGCTGCTATGGGTTTCTAGCAAAACGTTTCTTACCTCATAAAACCACAGCGTGATATGCCAATTGCTATTTACCCTTCATAAGGACCCTTTTCATCGAATCCGTTCCGACTAAAGTGGGAGGCGGCACCGCTAGCCACCTTATGCACCAAGTGCATGTCGATCGGTGGAAACTGTCTCACGTAAGTGTACGTGTAAGGTCGGTCCGGGCCGCTTCATCCCACAATACCGTCGAAACAAGATTGGACTAGTAACGGTAAGCATATTGAACATCATCAACGCCCACAACTACTTTGTGTTCTACTCGTGCAAAGAATCTACGCAATAGACCTAGCTCATGATGCCTTTGTTGGAGAGCGTGGCAGAAATTCAAAATTTTCCTACGTGTCACCAAGATCTATCTATGGAGAAACTAGCAACGAGGGAAGGAGAGTGCATCTACATACCCTTGTAGATCGCTAAGCGGAAGCGTTCATGAGAACGGGGTTGAAGGAGTCGTACTCGTCGTGATCCAAATCACCGGAGATCCTAGTGCGAGCAGACGGCACCTCCGCGTTCAACACACGTACAGCCGGTGGCGTCTCACGCCTTGATCCAGCAAGGAGAGAGGGAGAGGTTGAGAAGACTCCATCCAGCAGCAGCACAGCGGCATGGTGGTGATGGAGGCGTGGCAATCCCGCAGGGCCGCCAAGCACCAAGGGAGAGGAGGAGGAGGAGGCGGGGTTGCGCCGGAGAGGAGGCTCTCGTGTGTTATGGGCAGCCCTAGGCCTCATATATATAGGGGAAGGGAGGGCTGCGCCCCTCTAGGGTTTCCACCCCTAGGGGTGGCGGCCATCCTAGATGGGTTTTGGGGGGCCAAGAGGGGAAGAGGAGGCGCCCACTAGGTGGGCCTTAAGGCCCATCTGAACTAGGGTTTGCCCTCCCACTCTCCCATGCGCCTTGGCCCCTTGTGGGCGCACCAGCCCTCCTAGGGGCTGGTCCCTCCCACACTTGACCCACGCAACCTTTGGGGTTGGTGGCCCCACTTGGTGGACCCAGGACCCTCCGGTGGTCCCAGTACATTACCGATATCGCCCAGAAACTTTTCGGTGACCAAAACAGGACTTCCCATATATAAATCTTTACCTCCGGACCATTCCGGAACTCCTCGTGACGTCCCGGATCTCATCCGGACTCGAACAACATTTGGTAACCACATACAAACTTCCTTTATAACCCTAGCGTCATCGAACCTTAAGTGTGTAGACCCTACGGGTTCGGGAACCATGCATACATGACCGAGGCGTTCTCGGTCAATAACCAACAGCGGGATCTGGATACCCATGTTGGCTCCCACATGTTCCACGATGATCTCATCGGATGAACCACGATGTCAAGGACTCAATCGATCCGTATACAATTCCCTTTGTCTAGCGGTATTGTACTTGCCGAGATTCGATCGTCGGTATCCCGATACCTTGTTCAATCTCGTTACGGCAAGTCTCTTTACTCGTTCCGTAACACATCATCCGTGATCAACCCCTTGGTCACATTGTGCACGATATGATGATGTCCTACCGAGTGGGCCAGAGATACCTCTTCGTTAACGGAGTGACAAATCCAGTCTCGATTCGTGCCAACCCAAGACACTTTCGGAGATACGTAATGCACCTTTATAGCCACCCGATTCGTTGTGACGTTTGGTACACCAAAGCATTCCTACGGTATCCGGAGTTGCACAATCTCATGGTCTAAGGAAAAGATACTTGACATTAGAAAAGCTTTAGCATACGAACTACGATCATTGTGCTAGGCTTAGGATTGGGTCTTGTCCATCACATCATTCTCCTAATGATGTGATCCGTTATCAATGACATCAAATGTCCATGGTCAGGAAACCGTAACCATCTATTGATTAACGAGCTAGTCATCTAGAGGCTTACTAGGGACTTGGTGTTGTCTATGTATCCACACATGTATTTGAGTTTCCTATCAATACAATTATAGCATGGATAATAAACGATTATCATGAACAAGGAAATATAATAATAATAACTAATTTATTATTGCCTCTAGGGCATATTTCCAACACTTTATAGGCTTTGGATCGCCGTACTATGCAGCGAGCCTCATTTTGGTCTTCGGGGAGTTCCTGCCTAGTTAGGTAGGCTAGGAATGGCTCCGTCCACGGGGCGATAACCGCCATTATTTCGTGGGCGGAGGGTGTTATCTCGGTGGCAGAGCCTCCGATTGTGTCAGAGTGTTCGGTGTCAGGCAGTGCGGTTGGGTCCGGATTGTTATTTCCGGACTCCCCTTCCCATAGTACGGATGGCTTGAAAAGCCGTTCCAGGAAGATGTTGGGCGGGACGGCATCGCGTTTTGCGCCGATGCGTGCCAATATGTCCGCCGCCTGGTTGTTATCCCGGGCTATATGATGAAATTCGAGCCCTTCGAACCGTGCTGACATTTTTAGGACCGCATTGCGGTACGCTGCCATTTTTGGATCTTTGGCATCAAAGTCTCTGTTTATTTGAGATATCACGAGGTTCGAATCCCCGCGCACCTCTAGGCGTTTAATGCCCATGGAGACTGCCATCCGAAGGCCGTGCAGAAGGGCCTCGTATTCGGCTGCGTTGTTGGAGTCTGTATATATTATCTGAAGGACGTATTGGACTGTGTCCCCGGTTGGGGACGTCAGGACGATGCCAGCCCCCAGGCCGGCCAACATTTTGGAGCCGTCAAAGTGCATGATCCAATTGGAGTATGCGTCGTACTCTTTAGGGAGTTCGGCTTCGGTCCATTCGGCCACGAAGTCGGCCAAAACCTGCGACTTAATAGCTCGTCGTGGCTTATAGGTTATGTCGAATGGAAGGAGCTCTATGGCCCATTTATCAATCCGGCCCGTCGCGTCGCGGTTGTTTATAATGTTGTTAAGAGGTACTTCGGAGGCTACCGTTATCGAACACTCTTGAAAGTAGTGTCGCAGCTTCCGGGATGCCATGAACACCGCGTATGCTATCTTTTGATAATGTGGGTACCGGGACTTGCATGGAGTTAGGACAGTGGACACATAGTAAACCGGTTTTGAAGAGGGAACGGTGTCCGTCCGTTCTCGTTCGACAACGAGCACCGCGCTGACAACTTGATGTGTTGCGGCAATATATAATAGCATTGGTTCGCCCATGTTGGGCGCGGCCAGGACCGGATTTGTTGCCAATATGGCTTTTATTTCTTCGACTCCGGCCGTGGCGGCATCCGTCCACTCGAAGTGTTCGGTGTGCAGGAGGAGGCGGTAAAGGGGTAACGCCTTTTCTCCCAAACATGAAATAAAGAGGCTTAGAGCCGCTACGCATCCTGTCAATTTTTGTATTTGTTTGAGGCCTTTTGGAATATCCAATTGTGACAGAGCTCAGATCTTGGCTGGGTTTACTTCAATTCCTCTACCGGACACAATGAAGCCCAGGAGCTTTCCGGCTGGAACGCCGAAGATGCATTTTTCTGGATTGAGCTTAATGTCATATTTTCGGAGATTGTCGAATGTGAGCCTCAAGTCGTCTACTAGAGTTTCGACATGCTTGGATTTGACGACCACGTCATCTACATATGCTTCCACTGTTTTGCCGATCTGGTTTGTGAGACATATACGAATCATGCGTTGATATGTTGCGCCGGCGTTTTTGAGCCGAAGGGCATTGTGTTGAAGCACAATGGGCGTATGGAGTGATGAATCTGTTGCTGCTTGGTGCTGGCTCCGCCATCTTGATTTGGTGGTAGCGAGTGCAGCGTTGAGGGCGCACAATGAGTCGTGTCCTGCTGTAGTGTTGATAATTTGATCAATGCGAGGGAGGAAAGGATCCTTTGGGTAAGCCTTATTAAGGTCTTTGAAATCAACACATAGGCGCCAGGATTTATCCTTCTTTGGTACCATCACCAGTTGCTAGCCAGTCCGGATGTTTTATATCTCGATGAATCCGGCTTCCGAAGTTTAGCTAGCTCCTCTCCCATGGCCTGTCTCTTGGGTTGAAAAAGCGCCAAGAGCCTGTTTGGTCGGCTTGAATACTTTTAGGATATTTAGGCTGTGCTCGCCGGTCGACATGGGATTCTGGCATGTCCGAAGGGTGCCGGGCAAAAATGTCCCATTTTCTCGTAGAAATTCTCGTAGTGCGGCGTCTACATCAGGGTTTAATTGTGCCCCAATGGAGGCAGTCTTTGCAGGGTCCGTTGGGTGGACTTGGAATTTGACTATTTCATCCGCTGGTTTAAAAGAGGTGGACTTGGATCTTTTATCAAGTATCACATCGTCCACATTCACCATGGGGCGCATCATGATGAGTTCCTCGGCCGCTAGGGCTTCGGATAGTGCCTCGAGGGCTAGTGCGGCTGTCTTGTTTTCGGCGCGGAGTGCTATGTTCGGATCACTAGCGAGAGTGATTGAGGGAGTCCCGGACTAGGGGGTGTCCGGATAGCCGGACTATCGTCACGGCCGGACTCCAAGACTATGAAGATACAAGATTGAAGACTTCGTCCCGTGTCCGGATGGGACTTTCCTTGGCGTGGAAGGCAAGCTTTGCGATACGGATATGTAGATCTCCTACCTTTGTAACCGACTCTGTGTAACTCTAACCTATCCGGTGTCTATATAAACCGGAGGGTTTTAGTTCGTAGGACGAACAACAATCATACCATAGGCTAGCTTCTAGGGTTTAGCCTCCTTGATCTCGTGGTAGATCTACTCTTGTACTACCCATATCATCAATATTAATCAAGCAGGAGTAAGGGTATTACCTCCATCGAGAGGGCCGAACCTGGGTAAAAACATCGTGTCCCTTGTCTCCTGTTACCATCCGCCTAGGCGCACAGTTTGGGACCCCCTACCGAGATCCGCGGTTTGACACCGACATTGGTGCTTTCATTGAGAGTTCCTCTATGTCGTCACCAATAGGCCCGATGGCTCCCCGATCATCAACAACGGCGCGGTCCAAGGTGAGACTTTTCTCCCGGACAGATCTTCGTATTCGGCGGCTTTTGCTGCGGGCCAATTAAGCAGCCATGGAGCAGATCGGCAGCTCGCCCTCGCCATCGAGTCAGATTTGGAAGTTTAAACTATCGGCCGATATCCGCGGAGACTTGATCTTGACGGATTCGAGCCGCAATAAGCGCGTCGCCTTTGTCTCGATGGGCATGATCTAGCTCTGCAGCCGAGCGATTGCCACGGAGGCCGCACCGGCATCCGCACCGACCCTTAATCCGGGCGGATTCCCCGATCGAGGGCGAGTGGTTGGACACCGCCTCGGGGCTACAATCTCTCGGAGATTGAGCGAACTCCATCCTGTCGCTGCGAAGACCTCGACTCCGGTGCGGACTCCTCTCGGACTCCGAACCCTCCGCGCCCGCCAATCGAATCCGATTGGGCGCGGTCATGGAGTTCACTGCCGCGGACATCTTTCGGCACTCGCCCTTTGGCGACATCCTGAATTCACTAAAGTCTCTCCTTTATCCGGAGAGCCTGGCGGACTACGGACGGGAAGGTTGAGATGCGGACGACGAAAAAATTCAACGCCACCCACCACCCACTTTGTAGCCACTGTCGATGATCTAACCGACATACTAGACTACGACTTGAAGACATCGGCGGTATGGGCGGCGATGCGAGAGCGACCAAGACCAGCGCCTACGAGGGCGCTGGAAGGCCACCTCGTCATATGACATATATATGGTGGACATCCCAAAAGATGGGAACGGCGACGGAACAACGGAGGATGACCCCTCCAAGAAACAGCCGAAGCGCCGACGTCAGCGGCGCCGCTCTAAATCCCGCCACAATAAAAACAGTGATTCCGGCGCGGGAGATAATAACACCCCGGACAGTGTCGAAGAGAACCCCCCTCCAGCAGGACTCAGCACAGGAGGAGGGAGAAGCAAGCCCGCACAACAGTGCGGCAGAAAGAGAGGTTGAGGACGATAATTATGCACCTCCCTCCGAAGATGAGGCAAGCCTCGACGACGACGAGTTTGTCGTGCCTGAGGATCCCGCCGAACAGGAGTGTTTCAAACGCAGGCTTATAGCCACGACAAGTAGCCTCAAAAAAAGCAGCAACAGCTTAGAGCTAATCAAGACCTGCTAGCTGACAGATGGACTGAAGTCCTTGCAGCTGACGAGTATGAACTCGAACGCCCCTCCAAAAGCTACCCCAAACGCAGGTCGTTGCCTCGACTAGAGGAGGAAGCACCCAAGTGACCAGCGCGCGACATGGCAGACCCGGCCACCCGTGGCGCGGAAGAAGCCACTCGGCCCTCCGCTCAAGCCACACCCGGCGCCGCTCAAAAAGTACCAAGGCACGGAAAGCGACCGGACTTGCGAGATATATTGGAGGATAAGGCAAAACATACAAGATCGATCTACGGATCGCGTGGGCGCCAACAATGCGGGATGATTACCGTCGCGCGGATACAGCAAAACCGGCGGGCGAACACGATGAACAAAGCTCATATGAGCTACGTCGTGATATAGCCCATATCTGGCGCGGACACCCACTATGCTTCACGGATGAAGTAATGGATCATCAAATCCCGAGGGCTTCAAGCCCGTAAATATCGAATCATACGATGGTACCACAGATCCTGCGGTGCGGATCGTGGATTATCTCCTCCATATCCACATGGCCCGCGGTGATGATCTACATGCCATCAAATACCTCCCACTCAAGCTTAAAGGACCAGCTCGACATTGGCTCAATAGCTTGCGGCAGAATCAATTGGTTGTTGGGAGGACACGGAAGCCGCATTCCTTGATAACTTCCATGGCACATATGTGCGACCACCGAACGCCGATGACCTTACCCACATAATTCAGCAGCGGAAGAATCGGCGGACAATTACGGACTCGGTTCCTAACAAAGAAAAATCAAATCGTTGATTGTCCGGATGCAGAGGCCCTCGCAGCCTTCAAACATAACATCCATGACGAGTGGCTTGCCCGGCACCTAGGACAGGAAAAGCGAAATCTATGGCAGCCCTCACAACCCTCATGACTCGCTTTTGTGCGGAGAGGACAGCTGGCTAGCTCGAAGCAACAACTTGGCCAAACATCCACGATAGTCCGGATACCAAGGACAGCAATGGCAGGTCGCGTCGCAAC
Source organism: Aegilops longissima (assembly GCA_021605205.1). Classification (NCBI taxonomy): domain Eukaryota; kingdom Viridiplantae; phylum Streptophyta; class Magnoliopsida; order Poales; family Poaceae; genus Aegilops; species Aegilops longissima. The sequence goes on from JAHIAM010002885.1 coordinate 23,541, forward strand.
AAGAACAAGTGCCGCGTAACGGCGATAATCTGAAGATCTCGGCCGTCAATGCGGATTCGAGGCTCTAAACCGGTCAGCGGAAGAAGCCATTCAAAAGAAATACCCGGGCCCGTCCAACTTGGACCGCATACTCGATCGCTTGTGCCAAATACATGGCACCCCGAAAAACCAGCCAATCACACCAACAGAGGATTGTTGGGTGTTCAAACAAGCGAGCAAGTTATGTGCGAACTCAATGACAAGGGCTGCATAGAGGCGACGATGAAGAGCCCGGCCGCCCGAACAATAGAGGACGAAGGTTTTCCCACACAAGTGCGGACGGTGAACATGATATCGCAACCCACATACCCAAAAGGAGCGAGCGTGCACTATGGGGCGTATATGCGATGGAGCGAGTCGCCCCAAAGTTCAACCCATGGTCTTCTGCCCGATCACCTTCGATCGAAGGACCACCCACTAGCATCCGTCACGGCGGCCGCGCATTGGTTCTTGACCCAATTATTGACGGATTTCACCTCACCGAGTCGATGGACGGCGGTAGCATCTGAACCTGCTTTATCGAGGATACGGTCATAAAATGGGCATAGACCCTCAAGGATTAAACCTACAAAGGCGACCTTTAAAGGCGTCATACCGGTGTAGAGGCCAATTATGCAGGCTCGGTCACACTCGAAGTCGTCTTGGATCTCGGATAACTTCGAAGCAAAGAATTAATCTTGACATCGTCCCATCCATAGCGGCTATCATGCTTTGCTCGGACGAACCGCATTTGCAAAGTTCAATGCGGTGCCGCACTCGCATACCTCAAGCTCAAGATGCAGGCCCTCTAGGAGTAATCACGGTTAATGGAAACACGGCGCTCTCTCGAGCGGAGGAGCATCTGGCGACCCTCGCGGCGGAGGTGCAAAGCAGCCTCTCACGGCAATTCTCGAGTCCGGCCACTAAGCGTCCGGACACCGCCAAGCGTGCCCGGAGTAACCTGCAACAAGACCACCTGGCACGATTCAAGCATGAGTAGCAATCCGGCCCCAACCCCAGCCCTCGCGAAATTGCGAAGCTAGTATTATGCGTACATAATTACGCTCTAGAGGTACCATGGGCATATGGGAAGGGGCAAGACAACGGCACACCAAGAATGCGGCTCGACCGCACCAGGGGCTCCCTTTTGTGTCATTTCCTTTTTCTTTTTCCTTTCTTCTTCCTTTTTTTACTTTCAGGACTCCGTCTTTGAGAAGTCCTATCCGGCAGTAGAATCGCCGAAGTCACGATGCAACAACTAGGGAAGCGGAAAGCCACGTAGAGTGTTCAGGTGGTCTCTATTACGAGCATTATACCTGTTTTACATATCATCCAGCAGCTTACCCACGGAGAGGACATGTTAGATAGTCCCATCCCTTGCTTATCGCACTATTTGTATCGTTCGCTTCCATTGCAGTACCTTTTGAATAAACAATACATAGCTTTTGCTTATTATTGCTCTACATCCTTTATATATACATATGTTCATTTCACGACATGTTGCAACCGTACACTTTAGTACGGCCAATACACCGAGGGCTTAAGTATCCCAAAATTATGGTGTGATAAGTCCGAACACTTTCACAAGTCGGCACCCCAAACTTATAGCATTATATGAATTGGCTCGAATCATGTCTTGGGTCAATAGTTGGGTTTTCCGGCTCCGTGTTTTGGTACCTTACGTTCCGCTATATCGGCTAAGATAGCACCGGAGAACCACGTGATTGTGCCCAGTTATCTTTGGGTCGAGCACCTCGATGGAAAGCTAAAACTGGCCGTCATGATAAGGCGAGAGCCGATCGCTGTTCGAGAGGTTTTTCGAGTCCCTAAAGACTTATGCGCTTAGGCGAGGAACCGAATTGTCCGGCCAAGGCGTGGATAGCGCCCAACTCGGTCTTCGAATACTAGGGGCTTCGCTGAAATTTAAAATTATAGAATTCTATGGCTAAGTGAGAGTGTTCAAGCATTATAAGTCCGGTTGCCTTGTTCGTTGTGTTGGCGCCTCCTAGATGGACCCAAGAATGGGAACAAGAGTGCTCAAGTTTATCCGAACACCCCAAACTTTTCGTGGCATGGGGCTGAAGCCAACGACTTGCCATCTCTCAAATTTGATAAGCGACCGCTGAAGGTAATATTTTAAATTAATAAGCGTTGCTTAGCGCATATGAACAAGTTTTCAGCGTACATGATAACAAATGTGAGTTTATTCAAAATTACATCTTTGGAGCACTCATCCGCTATTGGTGGGCACCCTTGAGAGGCCCTCATAGTACATTTGGGCGTGCGATGCTCATGGCCCTTGGTGGCCCGTCCGTCACAAGCCTCTCCGCATCCAGCTTGCCCAGTGCACTTTAGCACGGGCAAGGGCCCAACGGACACCTTCAATGAAGGCGGAGGCGCTTGATGACTTCAAGCGCGGACGGGCATCCACCGGCCGCTGCACCAAGCCAAAGTAGCTCCGGGCATGGCCTCCAATGGCCTGGCCGCGCTATAAGGCCCTTCATGGCCTGTTCGGTGATCCTATGGAGCTCGACCAGCTGCTTCAGCTGGTCGCTCAGAAACACCGGATGGTCGGCCTCGACATCTTGAGACCGAACACCTTTTCCGTCGAGCTCCCCTCCTTGGCGCGGTAGAATGCAGCGACATCGGACACACTCTGGGGCAAATCTGCGAATGCTCCTCGAGAGCTCCGAATCCGGGTAAGTAATAGGTAATTCACTTTCACATGCTTGCTTTGCATAAAGAATGCCTTACCCGCCGCTATCTTCTTTAAGGACTCAATTTCTTGGAGGGCTTTTTGGGCCTCGGCCTTAGCAGCTTTGGCACTCTCAAGAGCGAGGCGAGCTCGGACTCTCGAGTCTTGAGTCACGCTCCAAACTCGTGTTTTTCCACGAGCTTGGAGCTCTTGCCCTCCTTGGCCATTCGCCTCCCCTTCTCTCGCTCGGTGCGTTCTGCAGCCGCTTTGTTTTTGGCCACGGACACCGCTTCCTTCAGGGTCGCCACCTCGTTCGTGGCCCCTGCAGTACCCAAGTTATCCCTGTTATCTTTTTTTGCAACCAAAACCTTTTCTATAAGGTATTTCTTTAATAAGGTATTACTTACCTTCCTTATCCTCGAGCTGCTTCTTGGCCTGTCCGAGCTCGTTCTCGGACCCCTCGAGGTTCTTCTTTAATACATTGACCTCCGCAGTCAGTGCGGCAGAGGTCAGCAGCGCAGCCTGCATTCCCATATTGACATACTTATGTTAGACTCCTGCGTATATCTTTTTAGATCCTTAGTCCAGCTTTTCTTTCCGAACACCGAACTAAGCATCAGGGGCTACTGTCTATGCGGTTATATTTTTACATATTCTAAAACTTACCTCAAAGCCTGTTAGAAGGCTGGTACAGGCTTCGGTCAGTCCGCTCTTGGCGGACTGAACTGTCCGGATCACCGCACTCATAATAGTGCGGTGTTCCTCCTCGATGGAAGCGTTGTTAAGCGCCTCCTGTAAGCTATCCGGTGCCTCCGGTTGGACGGAGGACACCGGCGTCTTACCCTTCTTGCGAAGGATCTACTGGCCGGACTTCGGAACCGCCGATGGTTCCGACATGGAGTCCGGTCGAGGGTCGGGCTTAGAGCCCCTAGGGGTCTTGCCCCCCGCGCGCCTGGAGTCTGGGAGGTTGCCTTGTGGCACCTCCGGCGCTACCTCCTCTTGACCAAGCCCCCCTTGGGGCCCCACCGTGGCGTCATCCGCAGTGTGAGGCGAGGAGGCGGTCGGAAGCGAAGTACTCTCCATTTCCGACGAGCCCAAGGACTCGCTCGATGAATCGGCGAACTCGCCCTTAGGCGGGCTGCACGGTTGTTCGACATTAGAGAACACTCTGCAATAATAAAAATCCATGGGTACCCGGACACTTACGATCTCGCCAGGGCCTTGGCCCTTGTAGGCACATCCTCCTCGTCGGCGTCGATGTTGGTGGAGAAGTCCGTAGGAAGGGTTCTTCCCTTCTTGGACCCTCCGGCCTCCCCAGTTGGGGCGGCCTTCCTTTTCTTCTCCTCCCCGCGGGGGAGGAGCTTTCTTCTTCCTCCTCGTCTTGAGGAGAAGATTCGCTTGAGAATCTGACAAAGCTTTTGGCGTCGGGAGCTCCTTCGAGTTCCCGTGGCCTCCTTCTTGGCCTTCTTCTCCGGCACCACATGGGGTGCTGGAGCCAGCAGCCCCGTTAATCGGGCGTCCTCCGGGTCTTCCGGCAAAGGATCCAGACAGTTAATCTGTCCGGACGTCCTCAGCCAGTCCTATCAAAGATCAGGGAGTTTTAGATCCCACGTAGAGTCAATCTATGGAAAAAGAGTCCCGTAAAGGGTAAAATAACTTACCTCGCCGGCTTGACGCTGTGTGCTGTATCCGCAATCTTTGGTAGCGGATGATGGGGCTTCGGCGCCCTTGAACAGCACCTTCCAGGCGTCTTCGTATGTAGTGTCAAAGAGCCGGCTCAAGGTTGGGTGATGTGCCGGATCGAACTCCCACAAGTTAAAAGCCCGTTGTTGGCATGGGAGAATCCGGCGGATGAGCATCACCTGGATTACGTCGACAAGCCTAAGATTCTTGGCCACCAGGTTTCAGATACATGTTTGAAGTCCGGATGTCTCGTCCAAATTCCCCCACGTCAGGCCCGTCTCTTTCCATGACGAGAGCCGTGTGGGGAAGCCAGATCTGAATTCAGGGGCCGCCACCCATTTGGTGTTGCGGGGCTCGGTGATGTAGAACCACCCCGATTGCCACCCCTTTATTGTCTCCACGAAGGCGCCTTCGAGCCATTGGACTTTGTCCATCTTGCCAACCATGGCGCCTCCGCACTCCGGCAGCGGCCGCCCACTACCTTGGCGGACGTTGAAGATCTTCAGCCATAAGCTGAAGTGGGGCTGGATGCAGAGGAAAGCCTCGCACACGACGATAAACGCCGAGATGTTGAGGATGAAATTTGGGGCCAGGTCGTGGAAGTCCAGGCCGTGATAGAACATGAGCCCCGGACAAATGGGTGAAGTGGAAAACCTAGTCCGCGGAGGAAGTGGGGGAGAAACACTACCCTCTCATGGGGCCTGGGGGTTGGAATAAGCCGCCCCGCATCGGGCAGCCTATGCGCAATGTCGCGGACAAGTATCCGGCCTCCCAGATCTTTGATGTGCCCCTCAGCGGAGGAGGCCATCCACCTGCCTCCGCTCGACATGGTTGGAGAAGGTTGAGGTGGGATGTGCGAACTTGGGCGCTGGAGCTCAGTCTTGTGAAATGGATAAGCGAAGGAGGAAGAAGGCGTGGGTGAAAAGGTGGATCCTTATCCCTTATATGGACAGACGGCGCTATCGTCCCCACCAACTGGTAAAACTCGCTTATTTCCCAAGCGCCGTAATCAATGGCGCGGATGGGTTACCCACGTCCGTATTGATGAGAATCCCGGAATAAGGGGCACGATCTATGCTTTGATAAGGCGTGCCAAGGAAACTGCCTCGCTAAGCGCTGAGGTGGAGCAGTAAAAAGCGATTCATATAAAGGCCTGGCCGTGGTGTGATGTCACGCCCGGAATACGTCAGCAGATCTGTGCAAAATTATTCTCTCTACGGTGTTATGTGGAACTTGTTTTGCGAGCGGACACTATCCTTGTGTTCAAAACCTTCTATGAAGTATTCGGAGGAGGAACCCGCCTTGCAATGCCGAAGACAATATGCGCACGGACTCGTCGTCATTGAAGCCTGGTTCGAGGGACTCTTGAGGAGTCCGGACTAGGGGTGTCCGGATAGCGGACTATCGTCACGGCGGACTCCAAGACTATGAAGATACAAGATTGAAGACTTAGTCCCGTGTCCGGATGGGACTTTCCTTGGCGTGGAAGGCAAGCTTGGCGTCTGGATATGTAGATCTCCTACCTTTGTAACCGACTACTGTAACCCTAACCTATCCGGTGTCTATATAAACCGGAGGGTTTTAGTCCGTGGGACGAACAACAATCATACCATAGGCTAGCTTCTAGGGTTTAGCCTCCTTGATCTCGTGGTAGATCTACTCTTGTACTACCCATATCATCAATATTAATCAAGCGGGGTAGGGTATTACCTCCATCGAGAGGGCCCGAACCTGGGTAAAAACATCATGTCCCTTGTCTCCTGTTACCATCCGCCTAGACACACGATTCGGGACCCCCTACCGAGATCTGCGGTTTGACACCGGCGGTGATGATTCCATTAGGTCCGGGCATTTTAAGCTTCATGTACCCATAATGGGGTATAGCTTGAAAAATTGTGAATGCCTCTCGCCCTAATAAGCGTCATATCCCGCTGCTGAGCAGGGCCACTTGAAATGTGACCTCCTCGGACCTGTAATTGTCGGCGAGGCGAACACTACGTCAGTGATTTTTCCTGTGCAGCATGCTTCCGGCTAAGGATTATTCCTCTAAAGGTTGTCTTTGCCGCTCAATGCGGTTCTAGTCTATTTCCATTTTGGAGGTTTCCTCGTAGATGAGGTTTAGTCCGCTGCCGCCATCCATGAGTACCTTAGTAAAGTGGCAAATCCACTATTGGGCCGAGGACCAATGCGGTTGGTGCTCGGGCTGTTGAATTGGGTTAAATCCGGCATTAAAGGTAATAGCCGTGTCCTCCATGGATTTATTGTTGCTACTTGGTAGACTTGACAAGGTTGCGGGTGTTCGTTTCGCATGTTATTTGATGAGAAAGTCTCGAAGGCATTAATACCGTCTTGGTGTTGCTGGGCTGGGATTACGAGGCTAGAAGCTCTTAGCCACTTTTGGCCCTGCCGTAGTGTCAACATGCTCGAAGGCTATGAGTTGGAGTGGCGCCCTCGTGCTATAATTTCGCGAGGTCGTTTAGCCAACCCTCGATGCAGTTCCGTGCCCTTTAGGGGTTTTGTTTTTGATGTATAACCCGGTGCTTGGTGATGATGCACCCTTTTATTTCGGACTAGGGTTGTATTGGGGCGGATTATCCCAAAATTACTTTCGGTTTTCCAAGCACTATCCATCGCACACTACTTTTGTACTATGGTGGCTAAGTCAGCAAAGCGTGTAATTTATGACGACTTATAGCGTTAAGATTCCTTGTCCGTGCAATTATTGCAGAAAAGTGAGATTGCGTCCTTCTCTCGGCGATCCTTTATCCTGTCCATAACCGGGAGAATCGGCCCGATAATGATGTCTTGTTTCAGCGGGCTCTTGCGAATTCGATTGGCGGGCCCTTGGTTGTCATGGCTTGCGTCATGGGCACCTCGTGAGGTACCCGCCTTGATCTCTCCGCCTCCTCGTGAGCCAGGCTGATGAGGTCGTGCACTGAGAAGCTCCCACCATCAGCCCACGAGGCTTGGCCCCTCACGAGGTCTTGAGCTTGTGTTGATGAAGATGGGCGTGATGGGGCCCCTTTGAGCCCCGCCGCGGGCGCGTGGCGAGCAAGTCTGCAGGGACCCCATTCCCGAGCGTCGTGATAGCCCGGGCCCAAAGTGCGCCCGGACTTGGCTGGCGGAGGCGAAGGGGCAAGTCACTGGCCAGCTGCGGGCCCCTAACAGCCTGCGGCCTTAGGCGCCAGCGTGGCGATTGATTGGGCGTGGGTGCCTTAGCAACAGCGAGTCGATAAAGGCGGCGTCACGCCTGGCTTTGGTTCCTTGATTTCTCTGGTTCTTTTCGGATCCCTTTCTTGCGCCTCTCCTTCCTGCCTCCAAAATCTTGAGATCCACTTTGATTGCGCCCTAGCAAGGCATGGCGCCCGCGAACCCGGCCGGAGCTTGATGCAGCGCCTGCCTGCAGACTACGCGAGCGTGTCGAGGCGAGCCTTGCGGATCGCGCCGGATGGCGGCGTTGCAGGGCATTGATGGGGCGAAGGAGTTCAAGGCCGGCTCCGCCCTCCCGAGGCCAAGGAGCACCTTCTATCCGCTCTTTGTAAGTGCCATTGTTGCTGGTCGATGCCTCCCTTTTCCGAGTTCTTCGTCTCATCCTCCGCCATTACAAGCTACAAGCTGCATCTCCACCCCAACTCTGTTCTCCTCCTGGCGATCTTAGCCTACTATTCTGAGCTCACGTCGGGGTGCAGCCCTCGGTGGCCTGCTGCGCTACTATTTCTCCCTCCGGACCTCTCGTGGTTCCTTCTCTGCGTGTCTGAGCTTCGTCACATCTGGTAGCTCCATCGCCATTTGAACCCAGGAAGAGGATTGAGGCTTGAGGAGCAAGTGGGCCTTGATAGATGTTAGGCGCATCCACCTCGGCTAATCTTACCCACAGGCACCCCGTACATTAGGCAGTGGTCTCGAGTGGAGCTCATGGATCTCAGCGAGGCGGTGTTGAAGGATGGACATGGATCTGAGGCCGGCGGTAGCGTCGTTCTTGAGGTAATTCTGGAGCACCAGCTGGCTCGCCGTCGGTACCCACTTCCGATGTGGAGGCCCACCGAGCCTGCGGTCTTGGCAGCGAAGACACAGCTGCGGTTCTCCGGTCTTTGGTCGGAACAGCGTGGCGAGGTTGGAGGGTGCTCCTCGCCCTGTTCCTCGTGATGGTGGGAGCAGGTAGTGCAGTCCATGCACTGTCTTCAGCAGGGGCGGGCCCGTGCCCGTGGGAGCTCCCGAGGAACGGTGGATGTGTCCTCCGGCGACTCCAGCGAGAGAAGGGAGAAGGGAGGCGGGAAGTAGGGCTCGACTCGAGGCGACCGCGGAGAGTCGAGACTCCTCTCCCCAGCGCAAGTCCCGTTCTCCGCCTCTCACCGGCAGCAGCGGCAGCGAGGATGATGGCCAGCGGGGCGCGAAGCTAGCCCGATCGAAGAAGGACGAGGACCGGGCTGGTGCCCAGGGTCCACCCGACATCGAGGCGATCCGCAGGCGCGCCTCCTGTTCCCGAGCTCCTTGAGGCTGATCCTTGTAGCCGGCTCTCGGGCTTCAAGTATGGCCGGAGGTTTCTCGAGCTTGCGAGCGATGACCAGTAAGTGCTCGACTTCTGTCTTATTTCTTGTTTTGTCGTTGAGGCTTGACGTCTGTACCTCTTGGCTAGGCTGGCGCCCGCGGCAAAGAAGCCGAGGGGATCTCCTGAGGTTCCGTCTGGGGCAGCGCCTCCGCCCGTGAAAGAAGGTGACCGTGGTGCACGGGCCTCTCCTTCCCGGTCATCCTCGCGAGGCCTGATGGAGCTGGCTGGGGCGAGCTCAACCCCCATGGCCCAAGCGACTCCTGAGGTGTCCCTACCTGATGCCACCGCCACAGCTGTTGGGGCGCAGCAGGTCCCACCTCAGGACACCGTGGTTACACTGCCGTCCTCTCCTCCTACTCCACCAACTGCTGTCTCTCCGACTCCTCCTACCGTTCTGGATCGTGCTGCTGCCGAACTGGACCGGCTGCGACGGGATCTTTTTGGCGCCGACCCTCGCTTGGTGGCCGGGCGCCTGGAGCTGGATTCGCTCCGACGCTTCAATCCGGGCGGCACTGGTCCAGGCCTCGACGGCTTGCGATGAGGAGAAGCAGGCCGTCCTTAAGTAGCTGCTGTGACGCCGCCTTGGGGAGGTGGCCGGCGTCGAGAGTCGCTGCAAGTATTTGGAGAGCAAGCTGCGGGGCCTGGGACCAACTTCGCCAAGGAGGCCGCCCGCCAAGAGCAGGAGGATGGCATGGCTCATGGTGGCCGTCAGGATCGGGCGCCAAGCTCAAGAAGTGCCGTGAGCGCCTAGGAAGTATTTGGAGAAAGAGTTGGAGGCGAGGAAGGTCGAGCTGGATGGCAAGCACGAGGTCCTTGCCGAGGATCGCGTGGCCTTCCACAGACATGGAGGTGAAGGCTCGCACCTTCTTGAGGAGCTTTATGATAGCGGCTGGAGAGCCCGGCTGGCGGCGCGGAAGGCCGGCCCCCAGTCTTCCCTTCTGGTTCGCTCTTGAAGATGTAAGCCCTTGGCCTTGGCCCCTCTGGTGAGGCAGCGCGCGTCTTGTCTTCTGCTGCCTTGTGGTCCTCACCCACTACCTTGCGATCCCAGCGTCGACCTCGGCAGCCTGCTGGAGCCAGCGGCGAGCTTGCCGCTGCCGCTCTTGAGGCCGTGAAGGGTCGTCTGGAGGCTACTGCTTAGGAAGTTTGGACCTTCAGCACCAAGCGAGCGGGCGCTGCCAACCTGCGGCTCCACAAAGCGAACCTGCTCCGCGCAGCTCCACGCCGACAAGTGACTCCGTTGCGGCTCTGATACCTTTCGATTCCTGCACATGTATCATGCCTCGGGGAGGCGTTTAAACTTGCATTTGGCGTTGTGATATGATTATGGACTGTAATATTTGCTTTTGAATTCCTTGAAATTTGCGCTTCACCTTGCTTATGTTCTCTGCCGGTGAGCCGGCACCAGCATCTACCTCGGCCGCCGTTAGCCCGACCAGAAACTGGGGCGGGACCAAGGAGTGAGGGCTACGTGACAAGTTAGGCTCCTGAGTGCGCCATGCTCGAGAGTCCCCTTAAGCGCCTGAACAACAAGTAGGGAGGTGGGATGTGGGTGGATCTACCGTTCTCGTCTGCGAGCCCGGCCCGAGCATACCTCAACCGTTGTTAGCCTTTGAAACTAAGGGTGAGGGTTACGTGACCAGTTAGGCTCTGAGTCGCGATGCTCGGAGTCCCCCTTGGCGCTCAAGCGGCCTTGAACCTTGGCTCCGCTCGGGGAGGGACCTTGACAGAACCAGGCCGAGGGCTGGCTGGAGTGGCGTCGTCTGGCGTGACCAGGCGCAGCCCGTGTAACCCAGCCCTCGCGCTCAGGAGGCGTTGCGAAGAGAAGGTGCCATGGATTGGCATCAAATAACAAGCATGATGGGTGAGCATGACCGAAATAAATGCAAGAAGGATACATGCCGCGGGTGCGGCGGCGACTTGGGATGATGCAGCCGAAGCGCCCCCAACAAGGTAAGCTAAGGGACAGGAAGTAAAAGGATACGCCGCGAGGGGCGGACCCCTGGCACAGGAATAATGCAGCCACAGGCGCTCCCAGCTGAAATGAAACTTGAAAGATGTCACTGGTAGCATTGAAGGCGAAAGGGTGTTGGTGCAGCGGGACTCGGTGGGCTGCGGGCCGATCCTCACGAGCCCCGGGCTTAGGGGCCTCGGGAGGCTCGGGCGCCGATGGCTCCCGTGGACCATCTCCATCTCCGCCCGAGGGCTGCGGGCGCCTGGCCTCTTGAGCCTCAGGATGTCCCTTATGAGGCGCTGAGTGCGTGGCGGCGCGTTGGCGAGCCGTAAGGCATCTGACGTGGTTGTGGGGTGGACCCTGGCGGCGCCCCTTGAGAGGGCAGGCGCTCTGAGGCGGCTCGGTTGAGCCTGGTATGTTGATCTGGCGCGCAGCCCCCATCCTCGCTGGATGGGGAGCTCTGCTGAGGTGGCGGCTGCCACTCATGACTCTTGACTCCTGCAGCTCTGAATGATCTTCTTGTGAAGGGTTTGGCCCTCCTTGCCTTGCTTCCTCTTGAAGGAAGCGTGCTTGGCTCACGCCTCCAAGTGGTGCCCTGCGCCTTCCTCGTGACCTTAGCAAGGTCGGTGGCCCTCGGGAGGAGCCCCAAGCCCTGCTGAGGAGGCAGGCCTTTCTATGTGATAGAAAGGCGGTTCCCCCCAGGCGCGGGCCCTAAGGGGCCTGCCTCTGAGGGACGGGCAGACGATGTCTTCTTCTTCTTGGGGGCGGTCTGCCTTCCATGATCAGGTCTTCCAGTGATCACGGCTGAAAGGCTCGCTCGGGGAGCACACCGTGTCTTTCTCTTCGCGGGGCACCGTGATGACTCCGCCACTTCCTGGCATCTTGAGGGCGTTGTAGCCGTGGTGGGTTCTGACCATGAACTTGCCAGCGCTGGGAACCGAGGATGGCGTTATCGTGGCGAATGTAGGCGGCGTCGAAGTCGATGAGCTCGGTCGATGTAGTTGTCGCGTCTTGAAGGTGACGAGGCGAACCTGCTGTCGGGACCGTGGAGCCGTCGGTGACTCGGAGAAAACGATTGGCTGAAGCTGATTGTAAGGCACTTGGAGATTGTTGAGCGTTTCCACGGATAGGGCGTTGAGCCCTGCCCGCCATTGATGGGGTCTTGGTGACTAGCATGTTCTTGATGATTGGGGAGCAAAGCATCGGGAGGACTCGGTGTGGCGCTTTACTTGGCTGATCCGCTGAACTGAGCGTGATGGCGCGCTGACCACTGAGGGGTGTGTGGCTTCAAGCTTGGGGAGGCTGCATTCACTTTGTGGCGAACTGCTTGAAGATCGTTGAGAGGCTGGGTCTTGAGCCCGCCGAGGATCTGAGCGATCGCCGCGCGGCTCCTGAAGCCCCAGCCCCCGCATACGATGATGGTCTTCATTTCTCCTTGGCTGCGGTGGCGGAGGAGGGAGGCTGTGTTGCCTTGCAGGCGATCCTCATGAGGCTGATCCTCCGGCCTCCCTCGCGTGGCAGGTCTTGCCCGTGAAGGTTGGTCGCGCCACCCTTGGCGGGGCATGATCTTCCAGCGTCTGCATTCCTTCCTCCTCCTCGGTCGTAGCCCGATCGCTCTTGATCGGGGCGTCGGCGATCCTTCCTTCTTGCGGCTCGGAGCTCTTGACATTATTTGGTGTTGTGGGTGTGCAGGTAAGTGGTACCGCGATACCGTCTGCCCTTGGAAGACTCGGGCTGATCTCTGCCCGCTGGGTGTCGGTTCTGCGGCGAGCACGGCAGCCCCTTGCGCTTCCGTCCTTGGCCTTGGATTTCTTCTCTTACGAGTCTGCGGCGGGCAGCTCGAGGAGGAAGCGCCCTTCCTCAGCCTGGCGCGCCAGGTATAAGTTGAACAGCTCAAGGAAGTGCATAGATCTTCATGCATCGCCAGCTCCTCCTTCATCTTGACGTCGCGCACATCGTCGAAGAAAGGCGGAGATGATGGCCTCCTCGGTCACCTTGGGAATCTTGAGGCGTGCGTTGTTGAAGCGCTGGATGTATACGGGGTCTCCACAGTTCGGCACAAGGTTTTACAGTTGCCCCTTTTGGGAATCCCCCGGGGGTGGGGAGGGGCGAGGGTGCTACGGAAGAACGCCTGGGGCCTTGGCCAGAACGCTTGGAGGGTCCCCCCCCTTTTTGGCCCCCTATCGGGGGTAGTCCATTTTGGGGCCCGGGCCTCTTCCCAAAATTGGGGGGGCGCCAACAATTGCCTTTTAAGGGAACTCACCTTATCCTAACTAAAGGGCCCGCAAAGGTTGGCCTTGGGTTTCCCCACTATTTTGGGTTGGAGGCTTGGCTTGTTGAAAAAAGGGCCCCGTTGTCTTCCCGGCTTTGCTCCCTTGAAAAGAGGGGGGCCTCTTGTTCGGGCCTGCCCCTTGGTGTTGGCTTCATATGGGCAAGGCCCCCCTTTTCCCCTTTCGGGCCACCATGGGCCTTTGGGGAACCCCGTCCCCCCTAGGGGCCCCCGGGGCTTAGTTTGTTGAGAAGTGGGCCCAGGCTTTTCCCGCCGGGGGGGGCAAAAGGGGACCCCTTTGGGCTTTCCCTCAAGGAAAGCACTTTATTCCGCCCCAAACCCTGTCAATGCTTTAAACCTTGGAGGGCGGAGGCCCCGCCTATTCCCCCCCCCGGCAAGGGTTCCACCCGAAAAACTCCTTAATCCGGGCCGCCCGGCCCGGGGAGGGCTTTACTTTGAGAAGGGCCGCCAAAACCGGGGCAATTCCCAAGCTGGACTTCCTCACATTTCCACCCCCATATTTTTGTCAACTAAACCAAAGACCCTTTAAACCCAAAAACTCCTGTTCAGCGGCCCTCCCCCACCCTTTACCTTCAAACAGTTTACTTTCCGTGCCAATACTTTCCAGCTTGCTTGAAAGAGGAAGTTTAAACTTTGGAAAACCCCCAACTTGAAAAATTTGCACTTTTCTTTGTTGGGGAATCCCCCTCTAACCCTCCTTATCCTTTGGTACTCCCCCCTTTACAAGGGAATTTTTCCTCGGGCCATAATTTAAATTTTAACTTTCCCTTGGCAAATTTATTGGTTATGGCAAATAAATCTTGGCCAGGTAAAAAAAAGGGTAAACCGTTTTAACCCCCTTTCGAGGAAACTGCCTTGGGGAAGGGGGTCCTTCCCACCCTCAGAAACCTCGGGTATGCCCTCCGCCCACGTGTAAAATGGGCGGTGGAAAGGGAATTAAAAAGGAAAACAAAACCCAAAAAATAAATTATAGGTAAAGTTTGGTAAAGTAATCCCAAAGTTAGCCCCACAAACGTTTTTAATTCTCCACAATCGTCCAAGGAAATTGTTTGGGGTCTCCACACTTTTTCCCAAAGCGGGATAGCCCTTCCCAACAAAATAAATGGTTTTAAGCATCAAAGGGTTAAAAGAAATTAAAGGCTCCCAAAACTTTTTAGGGAAAAATTTTTTAAGGTCCCCAAAAGTTTTCAAAAAAAGGGGTTCATAAAATTGTCCAAGAGGGTCCTAAAATTTCATCCCACATTCCCAACGTTGGCCCCCATTGCAGGTAATTATTTAATCCTAATTAATAATTAATACCAATTTAAAAAAAATTTTGTTTGAAAGTGGCAATCACATTTATTAACCTTTACAAAAAGGTTCAAAAAATCCATAATTAATGCACGGTAATTTTAAAACCTTAAACTAAAAGGAATGAGAACCGGCAAAAATGTGAGGAAAACCCTTTTAAAAAAAAAATCCCATTTTCCCTTATGGAAAGGGTCCATCTACCAACCCCTTTATGGTCCCCATCCTTTTCATCTTTTAACCGACTAGTAGCAGAAAATTTGACCCATTGGGTCCCCAAAAATGTAGGGAGGAACTTGGGTGCTTGGGAAAAGGGAACAAAAATTGGCTTTTTCTAAACCATTCGGCAAAAAGAGGGGGTTTTTTACCTCCCAGCCTGTTGTGTTGGAAACTAAACTAATTTGCGCCACCATTTTTTTTGAATAATCCTTAAGTTTCCCCATTGATGTTTTCTAAAATCCTTATACAAAAATCCTGGATCCTTGCCAACATATTCCAAAGCAAAAGTCAATGAATCTTGCCAGGCTGGACTAAGCACACATTATGGAAACACCGCGGGGGAAAGGGAAACCCGGGGAAGAACCCCGGGGAAAATGGTGAGGTTGGCTAATGGGAAAAATGTGCAACTTTCTCCAAATATGAAAGGTAAAAACACATCTAAATAACAATGGGGTTTCCAAATTTTCCAAATATAAAATGGAAGGCAATGTTATCGACAGCAAGCTTAACAGCCATCAAATATTGCAATTCAAACTGGTATTGTTGAAAATGAATAGAACGAGGTAATGCTTAAACATCACATCGGATAAATGTGTAAAACTGAAATAAAGGGCATGTGTTAACTACACCAGGAATAACTCGAACCAAATATAGCCGCTCAAACTGGTATTGATGTAGTCGAGCAACAGATTCGACTTGCACATAATGAACCACATTGTGAATGACTGAAATAAACAAGGCATAAATGACCAAAGATAACAACCAAATATAGCCATTGAAAATCGACAGAGTCTCACTGAACCAACCTAACAAGCAAATATAGATAAACAGGGCATATGCTTGAAAACGGACAAATGCTCATTACAACCAACCTAACAAGCAGATAAAGATAAACAAGGCATCCGCTTGATAACCGGAGAAATGCTAAAAAAGCAACCTAACAACCAAATACAGATAAACAAGGCATCCGCTTGATAATCGGACAAATGCTAAAAAGCAACCTAACAACCAAATACAGATAAACAAGGCATCCGCTTGATAACTCGGACAAATACTCAATGCAACCAAACTAAGAACCAAATACAGATAAACAAGGCATCTGCCGATAACTCGAAAAATGCTCACTCCAACCAACCTAACAACCAAATACGATAAACAAGGCATCTACTCACTATAAACAACCAAATATAGCCATTCGTGAAATCAAGTGGACAATTCATACTTAAACATCACATAGACCTATTGAACAATACATTTTGCATAACTGAAATAATTAAACACAAGCACAGCTTAAAGCACCGCACGACAAATGCTACTACAACAAAGGGTAAGGGTTGGCAAGCTAGAAAAGGTAATATTTGCCGATAGAATGTTGCCTCACATTTCATGGACGGATCCTTCCAGCTTGGAAGAGCACAGCATGGTGCGCCTCGATGTCACGATGGGTTGTTTCACCTTTGAAGAACCTTCGTGGTGCCTCCTCGTGGTCGTGGTCGTGGTCGGCGAGATCTGACTTGGCAATTGAGGATCCAAGCCGCCAGAGAACGGTCCTTCGTGGCGACAAATGGGCTCGATGGCATATAAAGCTCGCAAATCCTTGACCGCTTGGCGGAGGAGATCAGCGGCATGGCCGCCAAGAGATCACGGCGGTTGAACCAGAGGGGTTGGGGATGGACCACTTAACTCGCGTGATATGGCCCGTGAAGTCGCTGTGTGGACGAGCTTGATGTCGAGCCAGCTTTCCCGAGATACAGAATACGCCGCCCACGACATGAAGCCTTCGCATGGCAACATAGTCAACGCTTTGCCGGGCTTTCGCGACGACGTTGCTCGGGATCGACAGTGTCGGGCGAATGGCGCCACCTCGCAAATGTCCCACGGAGAGGCCATGATAAACCTCTTTCTCCAACGCTGTCGGGCTCCCCGGGATATGTGGGCGAGCTTAGGCTGCGACATTCTGGAGCAGGGATGTGGATCTCATGGGAGGGACACCGCAGGCCTCATCTAAAAACTCAGGGGAGTGGGGGCGACGGATGGGAATCGGATAACCTGAACTTTATTATCTAAGCTAGGAGGAACGGGCAGACTGGTGGTTGGCGTGGAGGCCACGTAGCTAGGGTTCAAGGGGGGAGGGGGCGGTGGGGAATGTGGAGGGTGGGTGGTGTTTGAGGATACGCCACTGCCATCTAAAATTTTAGTAATGGTGGGTGGAGATGGTGGTGACGAGGCGAGGGAGGGCGATGTTCAAATGCCTCGGCTGCTAAAATTTTACTATAAGGTTGGTGCTGGAGGAGTGTGGGCGACGGTTGAAGTATGGCAGCTACTAAAATTTGGGTAAAGGAATTGATGCGGGGCGGGAGTGCCCAAGATTGTGCACGGTCCAATAAAAATTTGTGTGTATTATAATAAGGAAAAGTGGCGCGGATCCGCAGATTTTTGCAACGCTCAAGGCAGGTAGTTTTTTTTTATATTTCTAGCTAGCTGGTCTATCGCACACGGTTCGTCCTAATTTCCAAATAAACTTACACGCCTTTAGCTTCCATGTGGTGGTTTTACATAAGACTTGCATCGCAGCAGACGGTTAAGCCAGATTCTCCACCCTTTTCTCGCGCTTATGCATGTCGTAGGATTTCAGCGACTTTGCCGCAGCACACGGTTGAGCCAAGATTTCCACCCTTTGCTCTCGCGCCATGCAATATGGTGATTTCAGCGCACTTGCATCGCACACGGTTGAGAGCCAGACTCCACCTTAATTTGCTCGTGCTTATATGCCGTGGTGATTCACATCGCACTTGTATCACACACGGTTTAGATATTATACCCCATGTCCGCTTGAGGATCATCGTAGTCTTTGCAGCTTAAAAATAACGTTAGGGAGGGTTAAAAGACAGCCACATCAAAGATGTGGCCCAAATATATATGAGAAAAGGGTGGTATGTGATGTTCAAAATTCCAATGCACAACTTTGTATCCTCAAGGCCCATGGTTGCGCGCCATTGAAGATCGATGAGAAGGGCCAAGTCAAGAACCACCGAAGTGGCCAAATATATGTACTAATATTGGGGATGTTTAAAACTTTAAATACACAATGCATAACTTTGGTGGCACCTGCCTCGCAAAACCCGAAGCACCCTAACAACCACCTAGCTAGGATATATATAATGACATAATTTCTCAGAATAGCTAGGATGTTTGGCCCACCACCTCCCACTTCGTCGGGCGGATGCACGTAATGATCGATACTTTGGTCATACATGCATGTCGCCATGACCTACCATAAGACGGACCAATGAATCTTTCATTTGGTCAAATGACAGCTTGTTGTTGTTGATAAACCGCTTGGGCCAATAGATTGAACCATCATAAACATCGCACGAGAGGGACCACAAAACCAAAGACCTCTTGCATGCGCCCAAAATGATGTACGTTCGGAAGGGGTGATGTGTGTTTTCAATATAGAATAATGTACAATTTACATGTGGTGCCTACCTCTCGATACATACAACAACCATGAAGGCAAGGTAGTTAAGGAAGAGATACGTACGCAGGGTTTAATGTAGGTCGAACCCAACAATCCGAGCATCTGGGAGGGAATTCTGACAACGCATGAGCTCGAGCTTTGGTTGACCGACATTTAACGGTGACCGGCCCTAACATGAACTAGGAGGAATCCCCCTCATTATCGGTCAAAGGGATGATATATGTACACTCGGGGAGCCCACATATATCCGTGTCATCACAAAAAAACTGCACAAGGGAGGCGTGGTCGATCGAAGACCTCGTGATACATCGTGATGCGCCTGAAAATATGTATGGGTACGATGGTGTATGATGTGTTTAAATCCCAAATGCACAACTTCGATGGGCCACGCCAAGTACATTACAAACCGAACACCGCATCTGACTCCAAGCTTGGTTCAATACCTATGATGTCGGGCCAATTCCCAACTTCGAGGCGTAGCTGGGCTTGTCCCACGATGCCAAACTTTATTTTGTCTAGCATGGGACACATCTATATACATCTATACATCTATATCTATATCTATACACATATATAGTGTGCTAATAACTATTAACTATGAAAGTTGCTCGTTGGATGAAGCCAATCCGCGTATGTAGATGGCAACCGAGCACTATCGCCGCTGGATATCATCTACATTCCACCGATATTCTGCCACATGTACAATCTAGAAGACTCCATGGTTGAACTTAAGTATAATGCACAAACCTCTAAACACAAGCACTTCTCCTTTGTTCTCTAGAATCTTCCACATCTTAATTGCCCAAACCTTTTTTTTCTAAATGAATTGTCACTTTTTGTTTTTACCTTCACAATGCACAATTCCATGAATCTTAAAATAGTTTTTTTTATAAAACTAATTGATTTTGGATGAGATGAACTATAAGAATTAAACGAACATCTACATCATGCATATCTGGGAGAAGAGGCGGGAAACTAATGAGAGGAGTGGAGAGAAACGGTGGCCTGTTTTGAATGAAACCTAGTAGAGAAGGAAGCATGAGCTACATGACGCATGCGACAAGTTGCTTACCCATGTAATCGCATGTGCAGCTAAAGGGCTCGTGGTTGCCGCTCGATCCGGGAGCATCCAACTATGCACACGCACGATCCTGTGGTTTGGGTTCGCCACCGTAATGCAGACTCAGATCCCACGCCGATCGGGGTGAGGAATATCATATGGAAACCAACATTCGTGGAAACCGTGAAACCACGAAAAGATATTGAAGTTTCAAAATCATGTAATGGATGTTAAGAGGATGATGTTATGATAAATTTCAAGTTGAAACACAGATGTGAGCTGCGAAAAGACAAAATCAGTGTTGAATAGTGCCAATAGTAATGCCACTATTCAGTGAGGAATTTGTCTTTTTCATAGCTCACATCTCGTAATGTTTTTCAACTTGAAATTTTGTGTCGCAATAAAACATCACCTTCTTAACATCCCACATTTTTTTCATCTTTTTATGAAACTTTAAAATATGGTTTCCACGAAGTTTTCATTGAATATCGGCTTTCGTGAGTGAACCGTGTGCTATTTGAAAACATTTCGTGAGAAGAATCTCGGTTTTAAATCCTCAGAATCCAAAACTGCTGAAAATCATGAAACCTGCCATGGTGTCATGACATCGCACTTATATGTCGAGGAATTTTTTTCGTCCATTGTGGCGCAAGTTTTATTACAAGCCTCTTACAAACCGGAGCTTCTCTCAAAGAAGCCTCGTGGTTCCGATAGGGAAACGTGTCCCCCTTGTAGGTGAAATGTAATCACTGCCTCTTTTCACCTTGATTTTCTTCTATGGGCAACATGGAACGACAATATATCCGTGCAGAAATTTAAACTTATTCAGGGTTCGTTTGGCCTTTTTATACACTAATTGAGTTTCCTAGGCATTTAATGTCCATAATTCAAATCTGAACTACAAATACATGCTCTAGTTCACCAAAATGGCTAGAAAAATTGTACATGTGTCCTTGGGTGCATGTTTAGGTCCCATGCTAGAATGGGAACGTAATTACAACCGTATCGTGTCATGGCTCAGACTCAAACATTTCAATCTCGGTTTTAAGTCCCCATAAATCCTAAACTCACCTGAAAGTCATCAAAGGTGGTATGGTGTCACGTCATGGCACATATATGTCGTGGTAAAAACAATGTCCAATTTGGGCCAAGCTTTATTACAAACCTCTTACAAAAACTGGAGCTTCTCTCATAGAAGCCTCGTGGTTTTGATAGGGAAACATGTTCCCCTTGTGGGCGAAACGTAATCACTGCCTCTTTTCGCCTTGTATTTTCTTCCACGGGCAACATGGAACCATAGGATATCCGTGCTGAAATTTAAACTTATTCAGCTTTGTTCAGCCTTTTTATACACTAATTAGTTTCCTAGGCATTTAATGTCCATAATTCAAATCTGAACTACAAATACATGCTCTAATTCACCAAAATGGCTAGAAAAATTATACATGTGTCCTTGGGTGCATGTTTAGGTCTCATGCCAGGAATGGGAATGAATTACAACCGACGGTGTCCCGCTCTTCCTCAAACATTTCAATCTCGGTTTTATGTCCCCATAAATCCTAAACTCACCGTAAAGTCATCAAAGGTGGCAAGGTGTCATGTCATGGCACATATATGTCATGGTAAAACATTGCCAATTTGGGCCAAGCTTTATTACAAACCTCTTACAAACCGGAGCCTCGCCGAAGAACCTCGTGGTTTTGATAGGGAAACGTGTCCCTTGTGGGCCAAACGATAATCACTCCCTCTTTTAGCCTCGTATTTTCTTCTACATGCGACACGGAACAACTGGATATTCACGCTAAACTTTGAAATTGTTCCGGGTTCGTTTGACCTTTTTTATTCATTAATTGAGTTTTCTAGGCATTTAATGTCTATCATTCAAAGCCGAACTACAAATACATGCTCTAGTGCACCAAAATGGCTAGAAAAAACGCACATGTTTCCTTGGGGTGCATGTTTTGGTCCCATAGAACGAATGGGAACGAATTCAACCGTCTCGCCGTCCTAGCCTGGCCACAAACATTGCGAATCTCACTTTTTAAATGTCTGTAAATCCAAAGCTCACCAGGAAATCATGAAACTTGGCATTGTGTCACTACATGGTATATATAATTTTCCAATTTGGGCGGCTATATTACAAGTTTTTACTTAACGGGAGGCTGTCGCAGAACCTCGTGGTTCCGTAGGGAAACATGCCTCTTGTGGGCGAAACGATAATTGATGCCTCTTTCACTGGAACTTTGTTTTCTACAGCAATATAGAAAAAAACAGGAGTGTCGGGCTGAAATTTGAAACTGCTCAGGTCTGCTTGGCCATTGTATATATATTACTAATTACTAAGTTTTATGCATTTAATGTAGTCCATAATTCAAATTTGACTACAACCACATGCTCCAAAGGAAACAAAATGGGTGGGAAATCATACATGTGTCATTAGGTGCATGTTTAGGTCTCATTTAAGGAATGAGAATGAATTACAAACTCGTCGTCGTCCTGAAACAATGAGAATCTCGGTTTTTAAATCCCAGTAAATAAAAAAGTCACCCAAAAAACATGAAACTTGGCATGGTTTCATGACATGGCACATATATGCCATGGTAAAAAAATCATCAAGTTTGAGAAGATGCGCACAAATTAGTAGCCAATGAAGTCCTTTTTGAAACAAAAAACCGACACGTTAATATCGCAAATGGTTGTATTATATTTACCGTGTCGAAATTTAACCATACTCGTGGCGGCGTGCGTACTGCTTTTTGATTAGACGGGACGAAAGCGAGAAGTCCGCCGCAGGTTCGACGGACGCTATAGAAAGTCCGGCCGCGCAGCTCGACGGGACGCTGCAGGCATCCCGTCCACCTCGCAGGCTTGACGGCACACGGCGAGCAGCAAAGAAGGGCCCATGCTCACTGGAAGCGAGCTCTTGTCCTCCATGCACCAGCCGCCGCAAGCCTCGCCACAACTTCTCCATTAATGGGTAAATTAAAGCACCTGGATGGAGGGTGTTTGCTTGTGATCCCATGGCAGCATTTGCTTTGTTCGTGTTTTCAACTAGTATTCCGCCCTAATTTAAATTGCCACATAGGGCAACGAATAATACGACCACAAATAAAATGGTAACGGATAGTACGATGACAAATTTACAATGGCGCACACAATAATTCTCTTACATATTCCGAATAATTTAAAATGACACATGCGGCAAAGCTCGGAAGACACGGGGGCAAGAGAAGAAGGAAATTGCAGATAACAATCTGGGTCGCTATTGTCTCTACTCGTCGATGGATCACCGGGCGGCGAAATCCTCCAGCTCCTTCTTCAATTCCTCACGACTTTGCTTGAAAGCAGCCACGGATTCCTCCACCGCCGCTTTGATCCGGAGCTTCTCAAGCCACCCGCCGCCTCGACAACCACTTTCAGCATCATCTCCGAGGCACCGCTTCGCCATGCAACATCTTCCATCCATGAGTTGCTCGACGAGGCCGGGTCGCTTTGTCAACCGAGGCATCGCTGATCTTGAGTAGCTTCATCAAGCCGCCGACCAGCTCCTGCTGCGAGTGACGCCAGCAGAATGTCGCTGCCGCCGCGAAGGACTTCAGGAACGCCGGCTCGTCACGATGGCCGACGCCGCGAATGCGCTTGTGAGAGCCCTCATGTGCCCGTGAGAGCTCGTTCGAGGGCTCCGCAGCGCGCCCGGATATCTTTGTTGCGGCTGCGGCTTTACGGCGGGACCTCTCTAGTGCTTCTGTGGCCTTGGTATTTGCTGCCTGGTTATATGTCCACCCTAAACTCCTCCTACCGGTCATGGCGGAATGACTTGACAGAGAACACCAGTTTTCTGGGTGATGAGGAGAGGAACTGTGAAGTAATTTTCGAGTGGGTAGTTTTATAGCCCAAAGCACACTTGAACACATATTAGTTTGATAGGTGTGAACAGATTTGCAATTACTTATTGTGTTGTAATCAGCAATGTGACGAGAAACAAGGTGAAAATTTATTGATGGCAGAAGGTTGACCACGTGGTTGCTCGTCGTTGAACGCCGCGCGCGCCTCCGGGCTCAAGGCCCTCAAGGCCTCGCTCATTGCTGAGGCAAAGTTACAATGGCAACTGTTAATAATTCTTAATAATTGTCTTACATATTCAAGTAATTTAAAATGCCAAATGCGGCAAGGCCCAGAACACCCATGACCTACATATGCATAAAATTATAATAAAATGTAAGCTAAAAGGCTGAGCTGGCGGCCTTCCGACGATGGTCTTCTCGGACTCCATGATCAGCATAGCACCCTTACTCTGGAAGTGTCCCGACCCGCAGATCCGCCACGCGAGCTGCTGGCGCTGGGAGGCTCTGGGGCTGCTGGGCCTTCTTCCAAGAGCTTGACAAAGGCAATTGCGGCATGACAACCCGCGGCAACCGCCTCCATTTCCATGTCTTTCGCCTAGTAGAAAATTCGTCACGATCACCTGATCCTCAAGATATCACGCTGGTGATGTTCTACTGGCCGGGATGTCAACTCCGCCAAGGATGCGCCGAGCCTGGCCACCACATCATCGGGATCGAGGTTGACACGCCACCGCTGGCAATGATGAAGCCAGAGGGCTGCCTTTATCTTGACTGAATCGCAGAGGTCCTCCGCCCATTCCTTTGCAGGCATCAGCCTCGGCGAGCACCGTGACGGCGGCTCTTGGGTGGGTCATCGATCATGCCGCCGAGCAGCTCTTGGTCTTTGCACGGTGGATGGAAAACTGCTTTGTCGGAGTAAATGACCATGGGTAGCCTAGCCGCCCCCCGCTCTTAGAAAATTACAGCTGCGTGAGCCTTCAAGCACCTTCGCAAAGGGCCGCCCCTTGGCCGGTCTGCTCTCAGCCGAGGCACCGAGGCGGCCCGCCCCAAACCCTCATGAAGAAAGCCACGAGAGGGTCGATCCAAGAAGCCGCCACGAAGCCCGACTCCAAGAAGCCGCCTCAAAGAAAGGCCAAGACCGCACCTCAAACTCGCACCCACATAACGGTGATGAGACGGGCATGGCTACAAAGTGAAGCTGCCACCCCCAAATCCTGGAGCACGGATGAACAAAGGCACAGACGGGCGGCCATCACCCGTCCGGGCGCGACATCATTGCATGTTGACCATGACGCCACCCACGACAAGCTGTTAGGCACGCACAGCAGCGACGGGCCCTTCACCGAGACGCCTCAAGGCAGCCAGCCTCCCTGGGCCACTGATGTGGCTGGCTCCCAAGAGCCGGCTTGCTTCCTCCTCAAGAAGGCGCCATTAAGGAGACAAGACGAGGTAGTACATAAGGAGTTCTGCCAGCGGCGGCACTATAGCCATGCTTACCTCGACAAAGCCCTCGCCATCAAGAGTGAGGCAACAAAGAACCAGCCCCGACAAGACCGCCAGCGATGGGGCCAGCTTTGTCGCATCAGGTCGGTAGCCGCAGGACCCCACCAGTCGGGGGTCTCAAAGAGCCGGCGGAGAAGCCGCGAA
>JAHIAM010002886.1:0-40696 GCA_021605205.1 Aegilops longissima
CATTCTCTTTCTATCTTACTGCCGTGGTGGGGCTTTGAGTCTTACTCAATTTCACACCTTGTAAACGAGCAGAACTCCTTCTTTGGCTGTTCCATTTGAACTACTTCAAAATCTGTCGGGGAAGCTGATAAGTAACCCACGAACACCTATGGGACGGCGGACCGAGCCCCTTCGGTTCGATTGAAGTGGAGGTATACGAAAAACGGGTCGGTGAAGCACACGAGCAGTTTACCCAACCGGAGCTCTCCGGGAGATAATACTCCTCTGCTGCTTATGCGATTGTATTGTGTTCTTGCTAGAGAGCTATGGAGCTACAAGACCTAGCATGAAGTGTCTCTGGTTTGAATGAGTGAACCTCCTCTTTCGTTGCATGGGCCTCCTTTTATATGCTCAAGGGTCACCAACAGGTTTAGCGTAAACAAGGAGCAAAAAGGGAAAAAGGAGTTGCGGTTGGTACAGCTACTTTTGTGCAGTGTATTCTACCTAACTTTCGGCGGAAGGGACAAAAGCATTAAATGCCGTCCATATCGCCCTAAGCAATTGCTTGAGGGACCGTCGGGGGCGCCACCGCTTACCACGATGGCAATCTTGTCGGCGCCGCTTACCGCTGCTCTCCGTGGCCGCCTGACCTCTTGACCGCAGCGGCGCTGGAATGGTCCCATGGAACACGTTGGTGGATGAGCTGGGCGGAGATGAAGAGTGGTTGCTGCCGGCGGCAGCGCCTTGTGGCTGAATCCTTGTCGCGCTGGAAGCTTGTCGCTCACGAGGCCTTCCCGCAAGCTCCTCTTGCGGGGTCTTGTCTTCTGCGTGCCTTGAGTGGCCTTCCGGCAAGCTCCTCTTGCGGGCCTTGTCTCCTTGGCTTAAATACTTTGTTCTTGAATGGCTCTAAAGGAACCATGGAGGACCTTGGCGGTCACTAGGCAAGCCTTGCAGCGAGTGCTGCAACTGCCGTGCGAGTTAGGGATACTAGATTACCCTACTCTAGTACCGGCAGAGAGCCCGGGCACTGGGCCACTACGGTGCGGCGTTGTTGGGCCATGCCCAAAAGCAGTGCAGACGCAGGCATGCCCTAGATCACGCCGTAACTTGCTCCGGTCCCACACGTCCCCCACGAGCAGACTTGCGTCGAGCGTGGCGTCGTGGGAGAGATATCGATGGGGGGCTTTCTTTAATTGGAAGCGGGCGTCCGCCCCTCTCCCTCCTTATAAGCAGGAAGCGAGGGCAGGTCGCCCACCTCACCATTGCTGTCCCATCTGAAAACCACCGCGCTCCCCTTCTTCTCTAGTGCGAAGAGAGCAGCGCTCCCCCTTCCCACCAGCGCCATCAACGCCGTCGGTTTCCTCCACCGCCTCCGCCATGGCTCAGCCGATAAGGGAAAGGCGTGAAAGTCGGCGGCCAGACTGGCTCATGGCTACAAAAGGCGGGCCGTCTTCCCCCTCAGCTCGGCTTAAAGGAGCTGAGGGAGGCTATTCTTGTTGCAGTCGGCAGCAGGCGCATCCGCGCGCGAAGTACTCCCAGCCGCCCGCTTGTGAACTAGCCCCAAGCTGGGTACCCCTTCTTTGCGGTTTTCTTCTATTGCGGGCTCTGCGCCCTTCTCTAATTTTTCTGCGATATTATGAACACCTCTCGGGCTTCGCCTCCTTGATTTCACCCCAACGTTGTCGACCATGGCAGTTTTGCACACCTTTGCGAAAACTTTGTGAATCCACCCAAATGTAGCCCTCTTCCGCCACTTCTTCATGCCCGCATTGAGAGAGGAGAGCCACTTCTTTGGAGGGATTGCTTGGATCTCAAGGATCGGCAAGAAAAGAAGCCTATCTGGAAGGAGGCTCCGCAGCAAGTGGGAGGAGTGGAAGCCGATTGGTGTTGGATCGTTGAGGAAAACCCGCGGCCCTTCACTGCGGCATGAAACCCCAATAGTCTTGCGGCAGCGATTGGAACAACTTGGCGTCGGAAGATGCTAGGTTGAAGATTGCCGTGACCGGATCTTGCGCCTCGGGCTTGCGGACTCACCGTGGCGCTGTTGGCGCATATTTCGCCCGCGCGCGCCATCCCCTTGCGGAGAGGAGGAGACCAGCTTGGGAGTTCAACATGCGGCGGACATAATGAGGCTGCGCCGGGCCTCAACTTCAATTTCAGCATCTTGGAGTTGGATGCGATCTGCTAGAGCTGTTCAAGCACGACCCGATCACCCAGAGTGGTTTAGGTTGCCGAAGTGCGTCCATTGTGCAACAACCCTTATTCGACCGCATCCGTGCAATGATGCCGTTGTGCGATTCGCGTAGGATCGTTCCAACCTGGCAAGAGCCTTCCGGCGATGTCGTGCGGCAGTTCTTCGACAGCTTGGAGGAGGTGCGGTCCGCCGACGAGAAGAAGAGCTCACCGCGACACCGCAGCGGCGAGATGCAGCGCGCTGCCACCAGAGTTGGAGGGCGGCGGCAACTGCGGCCGGCGCATTGGGTTTATCGTGGAGGCGAGAGGCAGCGAGGCGGCAAGCCTTGCGGCGAAGGAGTTAGCCGGTGACGAAAACTTGCCGAACCGGCCGGTCGAGCGAACCGGTGGCGCCTCTTCCCACCATCGGCAGCTTGCGCAAAGAGGCCCGGCTCCTGAAAGCGTCTCCGCCAAGGCTGGAGCGAGGCAGAAGGCGGCGAGCAGGCCAACAGCCGCCCGCGCGCCCGCGCTCCACCACATGGCAACTTTGTTGCAGCAGAGCACCCACTGCATGCAACAAGCGAGGCGGGATCTTCTCGAGCCACGCTGCCACCCCCCGTAAGCGGTCAGAGAATCTACTCCTCCGCCTCTTAGCACGGAGGCGAGCCGAATTTGATCTCTCGCGCTCAGCTCCGGCGAGGAGAAGAAGAAGAAAGTAGCTTCTATCTTGTGCTTGTATTTCTTCAATTTTGTTGCCGTCTTGCATCTGATTTGCTTCATTACGAACTCTTTCCTTTTCGGGGCGTTGGCGGAAGGCGTCGAAGGCCAAGACCCGGTGGTCGTCGCCGAGGCGATCCCATGTAGCTTGAGGCGCGTCTGAGACCCCTTGCGGATCCGGCAACCTTTCCTCAAAGCAGCCCCGGCACTGGCCCCCATCGTAAGTATCACGGTTTACTTCTTCTTGTTAGGCGTGCATGGGTGCTCCTTCTTTGTTGATATCATTTGTTGGTTTGTGTAGGAGGCGAGCGGGCTCATCGGGAGTGCGGAAGCGGCTCGAAATTCCATCTGCATCAACTCGCCGCCAAGGGAGAATTCCCGGCAAGGGCGTTCTCCGGCAAGGGAGACTTCTCCGTGAGGGCAGCACCAGTGATCCTCCGGTGGTGAGACCATGGCTGCAGATCCCATTGCAGGTAATCCTCTTGCTGGAAATTTCCCTTGGGTTCTTTTCTTACATTCTTCCTTTCAAACATCGCTTGATTGTTCTTTCTCTGTCTGGTCGTCCAGATCCATCCGCATGAGCCGATGGAGGCGAGGTCGTCGGCGAGGAAGGGGCGGCAACAACTGGCGGCGTCGCCACCATGGAGGAAGAGGCTGGCGCCGATGGTCCGCCGGCGAAGGCCGCCAAGGCTGCCGCCGCAAAAGGCTGGCGAGGCTCACAGCGATCGTCTTGGCGACCACGAGGCCGCCGAGGCGCCGAGGCCTTCGCCGACCGCCGATCCCTCCGCCCTGGTGCAGCGTCGAACCCGAAGAGCCCAGCTGGCGCCTATCGAGGCGGCGATGGCATCTTCATCAAGCTCCCTGGGCCTCGAGTTCCAGGCGCCGGTCGAAGAGACCTTGACGGAGCTGCTCGCCTCGCTGGGCTGACCTTTGGTTGTGTAAGCAAGCAGCGGCGTGGCGAGTCACGAGGAGCAGCTCTTTGAAAAGCTCTTGTCGCTCTACGCGCCGACAAGCCAAGTTGGAGTCTCGGGAAGCACTTGTCGCGGCGGGGAGGCTGACATGGAGAAGCCTTGAAGAAGCTCTCGGCGCCAACAAGAAGCTCTCCGGGCGTGGCAGAAGAAGCGGGGCGACTTGTTGAAAAAGCGCTTGCCTTCATCCTTGAGAAAATTTGAGGCCGACGAGCAACAATGGCTTGCTTTGCCGAGAAGCTATCTGCGCAAGAAGGCGAGTTGGCGCAGCGGAAGATCAATCTTGACAGCTATGAGGAAGAGCTTGCCATGTGAGCAATCAATTGGCGGAGCTCTCAAGGAAGCAAAAGATGCTGCATGAGCTGCGAGGCCGCGTAAAGAAGAGTTGGAGACAAAGGTGGCCTTGGTGAGTCGGCACGAAGAAAATGACAAGGAGCTTGCTGCACTCAAGCAGCCTGGCCGAAGGGCGCCTATACTCTTGGCGAGCTGCAGGGCCGTCTCGGCTGAGAGGAGCAAGGAGCTCGGTGCCGTCAAGGACTCAAGGCAGATCTTGAGTTGAAGCCGACCACCACAGTCACGGGATTTGGGCGGCGCCAAGGGCGGGAGGTGAGCTGTTGTTGGAAGATCAAGGCCAGCGAGGAGCTGGCTGGCGGGTGCTCTGCCGCCCAGAGCACCTTCGGGGAGAATGTGGAGCTCTGGGTGAAGGTCTTGTGAATCTCGCTGCCGCCATCGACAAGGAGTAGCGGAGGCTGGGGATGGTGGATCTCGGGTACTCCTCCGTGGCGCCTCCAACCCGGCGCCAAGCTCGGCTTGTTCCTCGGCGTGGTGGCGGCTCTCCAGCGCTCGGGAAGAGATCCCAAAGCAGCTGGCCGAGAATCGCGCCCGGATCTGTCGGGAGCTCTCGGAAGGTGTTGATGAAGGTGGCCTTCCATAATCCGGCCTCAACCTCAGCAGGCGTCCTCGGATCCTTGCCGCCGGATGCGATGTGGGCGCTCAAAGCCCTTGTCGCACCCATTGTGGACAAGGTGGGCAAGGTCAAGCGAGTTGATGGCGACCGCGTAGATTAGGCCGCCGATAATCTAGGAGCAGCTGAGCTCTCGCCAAGGCTTCTGCTGGAGTGGTGGGTGGCAATGGCGAACGGTGCGAGGAGCGGGATATGCTCGGACTTCTAACTATGTTAGAAGGAGCAGCATCCCGTCCAGGCGACCGTGCCTCACTCGTGCTAGCACGTCGGCGTGCAAGCTGGTCTTGAGGGCCTCGTGATCCACCAGCTCGATCTTGATCCAACGAATGCATGGTACTATGAATACCATGACGTTATCTGTCCCGCGCTTCCTGAGATGGGCGCGGTGCGTGTACGGACGCTGAGGTCTGCGCGGCCTTGTCCTTGGACTTGGCAGCGTCATGAGCTCCTAAATCGACACCCGTTCTTCAGCGGCGTCTACCCGCCATCTGTTTGCTCGGTGGTGGCGGGATCAAGCGTGGGCGGCTCCGCTGCCGCCAAGCCTTCTTCTTCGGTGGCATGTTGATGAAGATGATGAAGATGTTGCTCGTGTGAGCGCCGGATCAGGTTCACACAGCCTCGGCCCCCACTGGCGCGCCAAAGATGTCGGGGAAGCTGATCGTAACCACGAACACCTATGGGACGGCGGACCGAGCCCCTTCGGTTGATTGGGGGCGGAAATCGCCTGAAAAGCGGTCGGCGAAGCTTACGAGCAGTTACCCAACCGGAGCTCTCCGGAGATAATACTCCCTCTGCTGCTTATGCGATTGTATTGTGTTCTTGCTAGAGAGCTATGGGAGCTACAAGACCTAGCATAGTGTCTCACGGTTTTGAATGAGTGAACCTCCTCGTTGCGCATGGGCCTCCTTTTATATGCTCAAGGGTCACCAACAGGTGGTAGCGTAAACAAGGGCAAAAAGGAAAAAAGGAGTTGCGGTTGGTACAGCTACTTTGTATAGTGTATTCTACCTAACTCACGTGGCAAGGGACAAAAGCATTAAATGCCGTCCATATCGCCTAAGCAGATTACGTGAGGACGTCGGGGCGCCACCGCTTGCCACGATGGCAATCTTGTCGGCGCCGCTTACCGCTGCTCTCCGCTGGCCGCCCTGACCTCTTGACCGCGCTGGAATGGTCCCATGGCGACACGTTGGTGGATGAGCTGGAGTGGAGATGAAGAGTGGTTGCTGCGCTGCAAGCGCCTTGCGCTGGCTGAATCCTGTCGGCCCGGAAGCTTGTCGCTCACGAGCCTTCCGGCAAGCTCTCCTCTTGCCGGGGTCTTGTCTTCTGCGTGCCTTGGTGGCCTTCTGGCAAGCTCCTCTTGCGGGGCCTTGTCTCCTTGGCAAATACTTTGTTCTTGAATGGCTCCAAAGGAACCATGGAGGACCTTGGCGGTCACTAGGCAAGCCTTGTCGCGGGGTGCTGCAACTGCCCGTGCACGAGTTCGGGATACTAGGGTACCCCTACTCTAGTACACCGACAAAATCTTGTCAAGGTATGTACTCATTGAAAAAACTTATCAAGCGTTTTGATCTATATCTATAGATCTTGATGCTCAATATGTAAGAAGCTGCACCGAGGTCTTTCTTTGAAAAACTCCTTTCAAACACTCCTTTATGCTTTGCAGAATAATTCTACATTATTTCCAATCAACAATATGTCATTAACATATACTTATCAGAAATGTTGTAGTGCTCCCACTCACTTTCTTGTACATACGGGCTTCACATGAAGTCTATATAAAACTATATGCTTTGATCAACTCAACAAGCGTATATTCCAACTCGAGATGCTTGCAGTCCATAGATGGATCATTTGGAGATTGCACATTTGTTAACACCTTTAGGATCGACAAAACCTTACGGTTGCATCATATACAACTCTTCTTTAATAAATCCATTAAGGAATGCAGTTTTGTTTATCCATTTGCGAGATTTCATAAAATGCGGCAATTGCTAACATGATTGGACAGACTTAAGCATAGATACGAGTGAGAAACTCTCATCGTAGTCAACACCTTGAACTTATCGAAAACCTTTTGCGACAATTCTACCTTGTAGATAGTAACACTACTATCGGCGTCCGTCTTCCTCTTGAAGATCCATTTAATCTCAATGGCTCGCCGATCATTTGGGCAAGTCAATCAAAGTCCATACTTTGTTCTCATACATGGATCCCATCTCAGATTTCATGGCCTCAAGCCATTTTGCGGAATCTGGGCTCACCATCGCTTCTTCATAGTTCGTAGGTTCGTCATGGTCTAGTAACATGACCTCCAGAACAGGATTACCGTAGCACTCTGGTGCGGATCTCACTCTGGTTGACCTACGAGGTTCGGTAGTAACTTGATCTGAAATTACATGATCATCATCATTAGCTTCCTCACTAATTGGTGTAGGAGTCACGAGGAACAGATTTACGTGATGAACTACTTTCAATAAGGGAGCAGGTATGAATTACATCACCAAGTTCTACTTTCCTCCATCTCACTTCTTTGAGAGAAACTCCTTCTCTAGAAAGGATCCATTCTTAACCTTGAATATCTTGCCTTCAGATCTGTGATAGAAGGTGTACCCATGATAACTTTTGGGTATCCTATGAAGACACACTTTTCGATTTGGGTTTGAGCTTATCGGGATGAAACTTTTCACATAAGCATCATAACCCCAAACTTTAAGAAACGACAGACTTAGGTTTCTTGCCAAACCCGTAGTTCATACGGTGTCGTCTCAACGGATTAGATGGTGCCCTATTTAATGTGAGTGCAGCTGTCTCTAATGCATAACCCTAGAACAATAGTAGTAAATCGGTAAGAGACATCATAGATTGCACTATATCCAATAAAGTATGGTTATGACATTCGGACACACCATTATGCTGTAGTGTTCTAGGTGGCATGAATTTGTGAAACTATTCCACATTGTTTTTAATTGAAGACCAAACTCGTAACTCAATTTGTCTCCGCGATCAGATTGTAGAAACTTTATTTTCTTGTCACGATGATTTTCCACTTCACTCTGAAATTCTTTGAACTTTTCAAATGTTTCAGTCTTATGTTTCATCAAGTAGATATACCCATATCTGCTCAAATCATCTGTGAAGGTCAGAAAATAACGATACCCGTCCTTGACCTCAACACTCATCGGATCGCATACATCGGTATGTATTATTTCCAATAAGCCGGTTGCTTGCTCCATTGTTAGGAGAACGAGTTTTAGTCATCTTGCCCATAAGGCATGGTTACGCAAGCATCAAGTTATTCATAATCAAGTGATTCCAAAATCCCATCAGCATGGAGTTTCTTCATGCGCTTTACACCAATATGACCTAAACGGCAGTGCCACAAATAAGTTGCACTATCATTATTAACTTTGCATCTTTTGGCCTCAATATTATGAATATGTGTAGCACTATGATCGAGATCCAACAAACCATTTTCGTTGGTGTGTATGACCATAGAATGTTTTTATTCATGTAAACAGAACAACAATTGTTCTCTAACTTAAGTGAATAACCGTATTGCAATAAACATGATCAAATCATATTCATGCTCAACGCAAACACCAAATAACACTTATTTAGGTTCAATACTAATCCGAAAGTATAGGAAGTGCGATAATGATCATATCAATCTTGGAACCACTTCCAACACATCATCACTTCACCCTTAACTAGTCTCTGTTCATTACGCAACTCCGTTTTGAGTTACTACTTTTAGGCCCGAACCAGTATCAAATACCGGGGGTTTCTATAAACACTAGTAAAGTACACATCAATAACATGTATATCAAATATACTTATGTTCACTTTGCCATCCTTCTTATCCGCCAATTACTTGGGGTAGTTCTGCATCCAGTGACCAGTCCCTTTGCAGTAGATGTACTTAGTCTCATGCTTAGGTCCAGAATTGGGCTTCTTCACTCGAGCAGCAACTTGCTTGCCGTTCTTCTTGAAGTTCCCCTTCTTCCCTTTGACCTTTTCCTTGAAACTAGTGGTCTTGTCAACCATCAACACTTGATGCTCTTTCTTGATTTCTACCTTCATCGATTTCATCATCATGAAAAGCTCGGGAATCGTTTTCGTCATCCCTTGCATACTATAGTTCTTCACAAAGTTCTACTAACTTGGTGATGGTGACTAGAGAATTCTGTCAATCACTATTTTATCTGGAAGATTAACTCCCACTTGATTCAAGCTATTGTAGTACCCAGACAATCCGAGCACATGCTCACTGCTTGAGCTATTCTCCTCCATATTTTAGCTATAGAACTTGTTGGAGACTTCATATCTCTCAACTCGGGTATTTGCTTGAAATATTAACTTCAACTCCGGGAACATCTCATATGGTCCATGACGTTCAAAACGTCTTTGAAGTCCTGATTCTAAGTCGTTAAGCATGGTGCACTAAACTATCAAGTAGTCATCATATTGAGCTAGCCAAACGTTCATAACGTCTGCATCTACTCCTGCAATAGGTCTGTCACCTAGTGGTGCATCAAAGACATAATTCTTGTATATAGCAATGAGGATAATCCTCAGACCACGGATCCAATCTGCATCATTGCTACTAACATTTTTCAACATAGTTTTTCTCTAGGAACATAATAAGCGAGGGAGCAACATCATGAGCTATTGATCTACAACATAGATATGCTAATACTACCAGGACTAAGTTCAAGATAAATTAAAGTTCAATTAATCATATTACTTAAGAACTCCCACTTAGATAGACATACCTCTAATCATCTAAGTGATCACGTGATCCAAATCAACTAAACCATAACCGATCATCACGTGAAATGGAGTAGTTTTCAATGGTGAACATCACTATGTTGATCATATCTACTATATGATTCACGCTCGACCTTTCGGTCTCGGTGTTAGGAGCCATATATGCCGGGCTCGTCAAGTTTAACTTTGAGTATTCTGCGTGTGCAAAACTGGCTTGCACCGTTGTAGATGGACGTAGAGCTTATCACACGATCATCACGTGGTGTGCAGGCACGACGAACTTTAGTAGCAGTGCATACTCGGGAGAACACTTTTATCTTGAAATTTAGTGAGAGATCATCTTATAATGGTACCGTCAATCAAAGCAAGACAAGATGCATAAAGATAAACATCACATGCAATCAATATAAGTGATATGATATGGCCATCATCATCTTGTGCTTGTGATCTCCATCTCGAAGCACCTCCATGATCACCATCGTCACCGTAGCGACACCTTGATCTCGATCGTAGCATCGTTGTCGTCTCGCCAATCTTATGCTTCTCGACTATCGCTACAGCTTAGTGATAAAGTAAAGCATTACGAAGCGATTGCATTGCATACAATAAGCGACAACCATATGGCTCCTGCCGATTGCCGATAACTTCGGTTACAAAACATGATCATCTCATACAATAAAATTTAGCATCATGTCTTGACCATATCGCATCACAACATGCCTGCAAAAACAAGTTAGGCGTTCTCTACTTTGTTGTTGCAAGTTTTACGTGGCTGCTACGGGCTTAGCAAGAACCGTTCTTACCTCGCATCAAAACCACAGCGATAGTTTGTCAAGTTGGTGCTGTTTTAACCTTCATGAGACCGGGCGTAGCCGCACTAGGTTCAACTAAAGTTGGAAGCCGACACTTGACCACCTATGTGCAAATCACGTCGGTAGAACTAGTCTCGCGTAAGCGTCTGCGTAATGTCGGTCGGGCGCTTCATCCAACAATACCGCTGAACCAAAGTATGACATCTGGTAAGCGGTATGACTTATATAGCCCACAACTCACTTGTGTTCTACTCGTGCATATAACATCAGCGCATAAAACCTGGCTCGGATGCCCTTTGTTGGGGAATGTAGTAATTACAAAAATTTCCTCGCACGCGCCAAGATCATGGTGGTGCATAGCGAGAGGAGAGTGTGTCCACGTACTCTCATAGACCCGGCGCGGGCGTTAGCACAACACGGTTGATGTAGTAAATGCGTCTTCACGATCCGACCGATCAAGTACCAAATGCACGACACATCCGAGTTCAGCACCGTTCAGCCTGATGGCGTCCCTCGAACTCCGATCCGGCGAGTGTTGAGGAGAGTTTCGTCGACCTGACGGCATGGTGGCGATGATGATGTTCTACCGACCGCAGGGCCGCCTAAACACCGCTCTGATATTATCGAGGTCGACTATGGTGGATGGGGGCACCGCACACGGCTAAAAGATCAAACAATCAATTGTTGTGTCTCAAGGGTGCCCCCCCTGCCCCCGTATATAAAGGAGCAGGGGGGTGCGGCCGGCCTAGAGAGGGGGCGCGCCAGGAGGAGTCCCTTTTCCTTGTTGGACTAGGAGAGAGGGGGGAAAGAGGTGGAGGAGAGGAAGGAAAGGGGGGGCGCCCGCCCTCTCCTTGTCCTATTCGGACTAGGGGGGGAGGGGCGCGCGGCCCTTGCCCTGGCCGCCTCTCCTCTCTTCCACTAAAGCCCACTATGGCCCATTAACCTCCCGGGGGGTTCCGGTAACCTCCGGTACTCGTAAAATCCGATTTCACGGAACACTTCGATATCAAACATAGGCTTCAATTTATCAATCTTTATGTCTCGACCATTTCGAGACTCCTCGTCATGTCCGTGATCACATCCAGGACTCCGAACAACCTTCGGTACATCAAAACATATAAATTCATAATATAACTCTCATCGAAACGTTAAACATGCGGACCCTACGGGTTCGAGAACTATGTAGACATGACCGAGACCGTCTCGGTCAATAACCAATAGGAGAACGGATGCTCATATTGGCTCCACATATTCTCTGAAGATCTTTATCGGTCAGACCGCATAACAACATCCGTTGTTCCCTTTGTCATCAGTATGTTACTTGCCCGAGATTCGATCGTCGATATCTCAATACCTAGTTCAATCTCGTTACCAGCAAGTCTCTTTACTCGTTCAATAGTACATCATCCCGCAACTAACTCATTAGTT
Organism: Aegilops longissima; assembly: GCA_021605205.1. NCBI lineage: Eukaryota > Viridiplantae > Streptophyta > Magnoliopsida > Poales > Poaceae > Aegilops > Aegilops longissima. The sequence continues at coordinate 11,811 of JAHIAM010002886.1, forward strand.
GTAATGCTTGCAAGGCTTAAGTGATGTGCATTACCAAGAGGGCCCAGAGATACCTCTCCAACAATCGGAGTGACAAATCCTAATCTCGAAATACGCCAACCCAACAAGTACCTTTGGAGACACCTGTAGAGCACCTTTATAATCACCCAATTACGTTGTGACATTTGGTAGCACACAAAGTGTTCCTCCGGTAAACGGGAGTTGCATAATCTCATAGTCATAGGAACATGTATAAGTCATGAAGAAAGCAATAGCAACATACTAAATGATCGTGTGCTAATCTAACGGAATGGGTCATGTCAATCACATCATTCTCCTAATGATGTGATCCCGTTAATCAAATGACAACTCATGTCTATGGCTAGGAAACATAACCATCTTTGATCAACGAGCTAGTCAAGTAGAGGCATACTAGTGACACTCTGTTTGTCTATGTATTCACACATGTATTATGTTTCCGGTTAATACAATTCTAGCATGAATAATAAACATTTATCATGAAATAAGGAAATAAATAATAACTTTATTATTGCCTCTAGGGCATATTTCCTTCAATTACACGGACTGGGTCCGTAACTTGAGATTATCCTCGGTCTTGCACGGAAGAATTAAATCCTGGAAGCACCGGCTGGGTGCCGAACCTCTGCGGATCTGGCTGCCGACATTAAGAACATCTGGCGAGCAAAGCTGATGACTACTCGATAGTTCGATGTGTGCCATGCTTTACGGCTTAGAACCGAGACATCAGCGGCGTTTTGAGCGTCATGGAGCATATGAGATGTTCCAGGAGTTGAAGTTAATATTTCAAGCAAATGCGGATTGAGATATGAGGTCTCCAATAAGTTCTACATCGCAAGATGGAGGAGAATAGGTCTTCGGTGAACATATTTTCAAAATATCTGGGTATAACAATCACTTGATTCAAGCTGGGAGTTAATCTTACGGATGATAGTGTCATTGACAAATTCTTCAATCACGCCACCAAGCTACAAGAGCTTCGTGATGAACTATAATATGCAAGGGATGGATAAGACAATTCCGAGATCTTCGCAATGCTAAAGGCTGCGGAGGTAGAAATCAAAAAGGAGCATCAGTGTTGATGGTCAACAAGACCACGGTTTCAAGAAAAGGGCAAAGGGAAGAAGAAGGGAACTTCAAGAAGAACAACAAACAAGTTCTTTGCTCAAGAGAAGAAACCCAAGTCGTACCTAAGCACGAGGCCCGAGTGCTTCTATTGCAAGCATTTGGACCTGAAGCAGAACTGCCCCAAGTATTTGGCGGATAAGAAGGATGGCAAGGTGAACAAAGGTATATGTGATATACATGTTATTGATGTGTACCTTACTAGAGCTCTGATAGCACACTGGGTATTTAATCTTGGTTACATTGCTAATATTTGCAACTCGAAACATGGACTACGGATTATGCGAAGAGTGGCTAAGGACGAGGTGACGATGCGTGTGGGAAATGGTTCCAAAGACGATGTGATCGCCGTCGGCACGCTACCTCTACATCTACCTTCGGGATTAGTTTTAGACCTAAATAATTGTTATTTGGTGCCAATGTTAAGCATGAACATTATATCTGGATCTTGTTTGATGTGAGACGGTCATTCATTTAAATCAGAGAATAATGGTTGTTCTATTTATATGAGTAATATCTTTTATGGTCATGCACCCTTGAAGAGTGGTCTATTTTTGTTGAATCTCGATAGTAGTGAGACACATATTCATAATGTTGAAGCCAAAAGATGCAGAGTTGATAATGATAGTGCAACTTATTTGTGCTTACTTGCTGTTTGGAGTCATATTGGTGTAAAGCGCATGAAGAAACTCCATCTTGATGAACTTTTGGAATCCTTGATTATGAATCACTTGGTACTTGCGAACCATGCCTCATGGGCAAGATGACTAAAACGCCGCTCTCGAGAACTATGGGCGAGCAATTGATTTGTTGGAGATCATACATCTTGATGTATGTGGTCCAATGAATGTTGAGGCTTCATGGCGGTATCGTTATTTTCTCACCTTCACAGATGATTTGAGCAGATATGGGTATATCTACTTAATGAAACACAAGTCTGAAACATTTGAAAAGTTCAAAGAATTTCAGAGTGAAGTGGAAAATCATCGTAACAAGAAAATAAAGTTTCTATGATCCGATCATGGAGGAGAATATTTGAGTTACGAGTTTGGTCTACGTTTGAAACAATGCGGAATAGTTTCGCAACTCACGCCACCCGGAACACCACAGCGTAATGGTGTGCTCGAACGTCGTAATCCTACTGTACTAGATATGGTGCGATCTATGATGTCTCTTACTGATTTACCGCTATCGTTTTGGGGTTATGCTTCAGAGACAACTGCATTCACATTAAATAGGGCAACATCGAAATCCGTTGAGACGACGCCTTATGAACTATGGTTTGGCAAGAAACCAAAGTTGTTGTTTCTTAAAGTTTGGGGCTGCGATGCTTATGTGAAGAAGCTTCAACCTGATAAGCTCGAACCGAAATCTGAGGAATGTGTCTTCATAGGATACCCAAAGGAAACTATTGGGTACACCTTCTATCACAGATCCGAAGGCAAGACATTCGTTGCCAAGAATGGATCCTTTCTAGAAGGAGTTTCTCTCGAAAGAAGTGAGTGGGAGAGAGTAGAACTTTGATGAGGTAGCTGTATCTGCTCCCTTATTGGAAAATAGTTCATCACGAAGCGGTTCTGTGACACCTACACCAATTAGTGAGGAAGCTAATGATATCGATCATGAAACTTCAGATCAAGTTACTACTGAACCTCGTAGGTCAAACAGAGTAAGATCCGCACCAGAATGGTACGGTAATCATATTCTGGAGGTCGTGTTACTTCACCAAGGTGAACCTACGAACTATGAAGAAGCGATGGTGAGCCCAGATTCCGCAAAATGGCTTGAGGCCATGAAATCTGAGATGGGATCCATGTATGAGAACAAAGTGTGGACTTTGGTTGACTTGCCCAATGATCGGCAAGCCATTGAGAATAAATGGATCTTCAAGAAGAAGCGGCGGCCCATTTGTAAAGTTACTGTCTATAAAGCTCGACTTGTTGCACAAGGTTTTCGACAATTTCAAGGGATTGACTACGATGAGACTTTCTCACCCGTAGCGATGCTTAAGTCTGTTCGAATCATGTTAGCAATTGCTGCATTTTATGATTATGATATTTGGCAAATGGATGTTAAAACTGCATTCCTGAATGGATTTTGGGAAGAAGAGTTGTATATGATGCAACCAGAAGGTTTTGTCGATCCAAAGGGAGCTAACAAAGTGTGCAAGCTCCAGCGATCCATTTATGGACTGGTGCAAACCTCTCGGAGTTGGAATAAACGCTTTGATAGTGTGATCAAAGCATATGGTTTCATACAGACTTTTGGAGAAGCCTGCATTTACAAGAAAGTGAGTGGGAGCTCTGTAGCATTTCTGATATTATATGTGGATGACATATTACTGATTGGAAATGATATAGAATTTCTGGATATCATAAAAGGATACTTGAATAAAAGTTTTTCAATGAAAGACCTCGGTGAAGCTGCTTACATATTAGGCATCAAGATCTATACACTACAAAAAAAAGACACATCCGTGACATTTTGGGCCGAACGAAATTTTTTTCTGTCATACATATGACACTTATATGACGATAATTGTGACAAAACCTGGTATCATCATAGATGTGGTGGGCTCCTACTTCTATGACAAAAAATCATGACAGAAAATGGGCTTTTCGTCTGGGCGGGCGGAGCGCAGCTGCATGACATTCTTTGGGCCGTCCATAGCGGAAAAAACGATGGTAGAAGCGAGGCGAGGAAAATTTGGGGAGTTCCGGTTACGGTGGGAGGTCGGGGCGGCGATGCTCGTTTCTCTCGTACGTCTGCAGCGTGTGTCGCGGCGTTAGCTCTAACTAAACTGGCGAGGCGTTGGGCTCTAACGAACCCGAGCAATTGATCGATGGTTTGTTAGCGAACCCGATCGGCGATACCTTCGCTAATCTTTGCTAAGCCGATCGATGCTACCTCAGGATGAATAGTGGCGTTGCGGGGGGAGTTGGATGAGCAGTGGCGGTGGCGTTTGCCTGCGGATGAACGGGACCCGTGGTGTGGTGGAGGCTGGATGAGCGATGAAGCGGTGGAGGGTGCCGTGGAGGGTGGTTGAGCAGGACCCGTGGTGTGGAGGCTGGATGAGCAGTGAGCGGTGGAGGGTGGTTGAGCAGTGGCGGTGGAGTAAGCGGCGGTGGAGGCTAGATGAGCGAGGAGCCGTGGAGGCTCGAGGAGGTCGACGGTAGCCCGTGGAGGCTGGAGGAGGTCGGCGGTGGAGATGAACGATATCCGTGGAGTCCGTTTTGCGATCGCCACACCCTCTGATGAACAGGACCCCGTTTTGGCCGTGGCGCTCCAACACAAGTCTGTTTCGTCCGTTTTGCAGTACGCCACACCCCTCCCGATCAACAGGACCCCCGTTTCGACCGTAGGAGGTCCGTTTCGTCCATTTTGCGGTACGCCACACCCCTCCCGATCAACAGGACCCCCGTTTCGATCGTAGGAGGTCCGTTTCCTCTGTTTTGCAGTACGCCACACCCCTCCCGATCAACAGGACCCCGTTCCGAATGTAGGAGGTCTGTTTCCTCTGTTATGCGATCACGCGGGCCTCGTTCCATCGCCTATTCCGTCCAAGCCCTCCCGATGAACACGACCACGCTTTACATTCCGACCAGCCGGTTGGCTCCACGCATTCCGTTGCCTCCCGATGAACATGAGCATTCTGTTGCCTCCCCATAAACACGACACACTCTGTTGCCTCCCCATGAACACGGCAGCGGCAGCTGTTTCTCTGTTACGACCCAGCCATGTACGAGCCACGGCCGTGCGTGTCGTGGTAGGCGTTCGAGACCCGCCGTATGTACACATACGTGGCGTATTTTCTTTCTTGCACCACGGCGGCTGTCGTGCGTGTACATGCTACGTGCGGCGCCTCTACTATGACTGCGTGCGGCGCCTCTACAACGACCGGTATATGCGTACCGTTCATGACCAGAATGACAACGCTACGTCGCTTCGACCAGAGTGGGTCGGTGTCGGGCACTTCCTTGTGTGCAAAGATGTAGCTGGTGGATCCCGGCGGTCGGAGGCGAATCATTTTTTGCGGGCGCACTTCCTTGCTTGCGAAGATGTAGCGGTGGGTCCCAACAGTCAAGAGGCGAATCGTTTTTGCGGACGCACTTCCTTGCGTGCGAAGGTGTAGCTAGTGGGTCCAGCGGTCGAGAAGCGAATCGTTTTTTGCGGCGCACTTCCTTGCGTGTGAAGATGAAGCTGGTGGGTCCCAGCGATCGGGAAGCGTTTTATTCCCGAAATCGATGGCCCGTCCGGTGGGTCCCGGTTGTCGGTGGAGGAATCATTATTTTCCGCATAATAAGGAGGCACTTCCTTCTTTGCGGCCGTGGACCGGTATCGGCCTCTCCACGTCAGATCCATGTCGATGGAAGCCATTCCTTGACCACATTGACCACGCCCGCGCCGAGAGCACCGAGGCGGTGGGACGGCGAGGCCTAGGAAGGGGCGGCAGCGGTCGAGGAAAAGGCGGCGGTGGATGCCTGGCGTGAGGAGTATGAGAGTTCACTCGTTTGGCTGCGGTGTGAGGCTGCCGTCGCCCGAGAATAACGAGGGGTGTGGGTGCGTAGAGGATGATGCGGCCAGCGGTGAGAGTAGTAGAGGCGGTGAGGCCTCCGCGGCATCCTGACCCGACCCGCAGGCGGCGAGGAAGCGGCGGCATGTTGGCGCTGCTTTGGCGGTGGAGCAAGAAGACCGGAGGTTGAAGAAGCACTACGGCCGTTGGATGGACATCGTCACAGTCCTTTGGAGCTAGAATCGTTCATATATTGACTAAAGTTGACAAAGGCATCCGTCCCAGTCAACAAGTAGCCCTAAGTCAGCCTCCCACCAAGGTGGGTCGGCTAGCGGGGTATTCATTTTTTGTGTGTAATAAGGAGGCACTTCCGATTGGGTCCGGCAGACGGGAGCGTTTTTCACGAAATCGGTGGCCCGTCCTATGGGTCCCAGCGATCGAGGTAAGCGTTTTTCGCGAAATCTTGGTGGCCCATCCGGTGGGTCCCTGCTTTGGAGAATAATTATTTTCAGCGTGATAAGGAGGCACTTCCTTGCGGCTGCCGTGGACCCGCTATCGGCCTCTCCGTATAGTACTCTTCGATGGAAGTCGGTCGTTGAACACATTGACCACGCCCGGCTAAGAGCACCACGGTAGTGGGCGGCGGCGAGCCTAGGAAGGGGACGGCGGGCAGGGGGAAAGCAGCGGTGGAAGCCAGCGGAGAGAATCTGAGGTTCACCAGTTCGGTGTGGTGTGAGGTATCGTCGCCGCGAGAATAACGAGGGGTGTGGGTGAGTAGAGGATGCCCTAGCCAGCGGTGTGAGTAGTAGAAGCGGCGAGGCCTCTGTGGCAGCACTGACCCGGCCACGGGGGCGGGGGGCGGCGGTCTGCCGTGCTGCTTTGGCGGTGGAGCAAGAAGATCGGAGATTGAAGAAACACGGCGGCGTTGGATTGACATCCAACGATTCGTCTGCTAGAATCGTTTGTTGGCGTATATAATAACTAAAAAAATCTTGCATACGCGTCAACTAAACAGGCCCACAAGTCAGACCACTCCCTCTTTTTTTAATAATTTATATATAGCTCATGGCAACTTCTTATGCAATTTATTGCAGTCGTTTTTAGTTGGCGGGGCCAATTTACATATTTACATGGGTTCCAAACTATTTTAATACCGAAATGTCGAGCCAGATTTAAAGTACTTTGAAGATATATTTAAATTAGGTTAATGCCCAGTGAAATAGGAATCTGAAAATGTGAAAAAAATCAGAAATTATAAAGTAATTGCCAATTTGTCATCTGTTTTTATATTTACAACCCATTTCATATTACTTTCAAGATTTGCAGGCGTCTTGAAAGAGTTGCAGCCATCAGGGCGTAGAAAAATAAGTAGGCCTGGATTGGGTATTCTTCAGAAAAAATAAACTGGGCTCATTTTCACAAAGAAAAAATAGCTGGGCTGGTCACATGGTGAACATAAAATATAAGCTGGGCTAGGCAGGCCACTGACCAGTTCAAACCCTGCTCGTCTCAACAATACCACACAAAAAAATACTGCTCGGTAGCTATGTCCCGGTGTCGGCCGATCTTGTGTTGTTCTCTTGTCTATTGACTATATATGCTCACAATGTCGTGGGTCCCAGATGTCGAGGAAAACACTAGGAGGAAGCATTTTATTTTCCATCTGGCAGCTGGCGTGGTGGGCCCCTCTGTCATCCTCTCCACGTACTTCGCGATTCCTGTTGTTTGTTGACCATGTTGACAAGCGAGGCGGCCCGCCTTGTGGCAGTGCCAAAGCGGAGGGCGTCGGCGTTAATGATTTAGGAGATGGTGGGGCGGCGTCGTGTTGGCGCAACCGACCGTGGGAGAGCGGCGGCCCTTGGTGCTGGTTTAGTTTTGGCGGTGGAGGAAGACAAGGCTGAAGAAACATGACAGGTGTAAAAGCAGCGGAGTACTTAACAACCTTAGCTTGAAACCAGCGGGGCACTTAACAACCAAAGCTGAAAGCGGTATGAGTACTTATACAGGTTCAACCGTACAAAACACGCCTCGAACAGTGCTACTTTGCCTCTGATTAACCAAGGGTGAGGCCGCAAGCCCAGGAGAAGGCCAGGCGCCACCCAGCGCATCCACAACCTTAAAGCGGCTTCATCTGTAGCGTGGTCAATAAACAGGATATTCATTTAGAGCCATGGAAAAGCATGAACATAATCTTCATCCTATTCTCCAAGATGGGCGGGCCTTCATTATTGAGACCACCCATGAATAAGTATCTTTTCACCTCAAGGGGAATTGGTAGGTCGACATAAACATCATGTTGTGACCAAGCGCCAAGTCTGACCCGACCATGGTCGGAGCATCTGTATAGGAACAATAGAACTTCGGCGAGTTCTGTTTCAAGAAGATCACAGGCTGTAAAACTGTGTATAAGCAATAGTTTATGAACAACATATATAACGAAAACAACTCGTACCATAAGTTTCTCGACACAGTTGGACCTGTTCAGCGAGTGCAGCGATGCACATATCCCGTGGCCTTCCACCATTAAGCGCCCCACAAGGACCTCAAGGCGATCAATAAAGTGTAGGAACTTGTGGATGTCGATCGATCAACTTGATTGCCATTAGTAACAGCCGAGTTATTATAGAGTAACAAACAAGGAGCTTAACTCTGAAAAAACCTACCGTGCCACCAATTATAAGAAAATATTAGTTAAGTAGCATCTTCATGAGAGATTCGTTGCTACTTCTAAAGTTAAGTGTGATTAGTTAGACAGAATAGGTGGATTAAAAAATGTCGAGGCAACAAGCAAGAACCAGATACAAAACTAACATGGATGAACAATTGGAGCAGCGTCGGGGTGGAAGATCGCGGTGAAGATGAGACCAGGTTCGCTATTTCCATCAACATTAGAGCCAACTTTCAGTCCTTAACACTTGAGGAAGTTTATCAAGTTGACCATAAAAAAGCAGCGATCTTCTTGGTTCATGACCCAACTTTCGAACTTATATCCATGGCTTGTCTTCACTGTGACCATTAAACTAGTGTATTCGGTTATGGCAAGGCCGAGCATCTTGAGTACATGTGTTACGGTAGAGCAAATAATACTGCAGGAAAAATAATATGAGAACACAGCATGTTAAAAAACCCACCCTCCGGATAGAAAAGAGGATTCTAGGAACATCTTTGCGTGTTTCAAAATGTGTGTTAGGATGAGAAGGAACAAGTGTGGCGTCTACGCCCGGTATAAACACTGGGGTACTAGCACTTTGGGCCGCAAATGAAACACACTAGATTCAGTGGGAAGAAAAATGCATCAGCAGTGGCGGCCATCCTAGGATTACCTGCGACCAAGGGACTTGGATTTATCGGGGATGGATGAAGAATTGTACACTGGTTCTCCATGAAAACCCTATGCAATCGCCGAGAGGGGTTTTCTCACGAACAAGCGAGACGAGGAGAAGGATTCAGGCCGGTGAAATATTGCCGCCGTCCGTCCAACTTCTTTGCTTAAAATTTGGAAGGGGGGGTTGTGATTTGATGTCTCATTGGGCATTCTTTACTTGCTTCTCGACCGGGGTGTGTCTACCGTGAAGTTGTGCACTCTAATTTGTGCATATGTACGTGGACCCGTTGCGGTTGCCCCATATCAGCGAAAGGAAGTAGAAAGACAGGGGTAACTAGTTACATAAATATATATTTTGACAGAGATACTCCCTCTGTAAAAATATACAAATCTTTATATCACAGACTCACCTTGCCGAAATATACTCCCTCTGCAGCGCCACGGGCATTATGGGCGTTCAACTTTTTTATGGGGTTCACTGAGAATATAATACTCGAGATAGGCTCACGATTACGGACTTTGGGCGTGGGCCGACCCTGCATGTTTGGGGCCCATGTGTTCTACCTCGGTGCTTTTCATATTGCAAGCGATCGATGCAGCGCTGGTTTTAGAATCTTGTCATAAAGCGAATACACAAAATTGAATAAAACACGGACAGTTGTTGGAATGAAATCGAATGATAGTTCTAACCAGCAATCTGAGTTGCAATTCTATCAACGATATACCATGTGATAAATAATCTGTCGTACTACTTATACACACGGGACACTTGTTTCACCATGCAGTTATTACATCAAAATCTCTCGGAGGATAGATCAGTTCGGCGATTGCGTGCTGCTCTTTGAAGAATTTCAAAGTTGATTTGGACCAGCTCTCCTTGAGAAAGTTCGATTTTGACATCATCCCCTACCGCAAGATATGATTTAGATTTGAACCTTGACCATCCTTTAGCATCAATCATCATCGACCATCCTTTGTACTTACGGTATATTGAGCAGGTTCATTCACACCAAGGCTGCATGGTAAGAGAAACTTGGCATGATCGCCGGATTGTTGAGCGACTCCCTCGTTGCTCTAGGAATTCTCTGTTTGCAAACAAGAAGACATACCCAAACAGTTAGATCAACACAATGAATCATGTGAAACAACATGGAAAGAAAAAAAAGCGAAGCACTTGGGCGCCAATGCTTACCAAGAAGGTGGACATGTCGGTTTTGTAAGGACTTTGGTATATGAAGTGCGAAGTGCAGCCGATCTATTGCGGTGCAAGCTGCGGGCGGAGGCGAATGCAAGTGCAAGTGTTGGTGCAGGTGCGAAGCGCCGCTGCTTTGCGGAGATGGTGCTCCTTGTAGAGCTGGTGCGGTGTCGAAGCGGTGCGGTGTCGATGCCGATCCTCCACATGGGTCGGTGATCCGCTGAGCGGTCGGTGCCCAATCCTTAGCTGGATCGGTGAGCTGCTGCGGCTGTCGGTGCTAGAGGCTGCGGTGATCGATCATGCGAGGCGATGGCGATCATGTCTGATCTACTATGATCAGCTTTCTAACTTGACTAGGATCCGTGACCATGATCCAGTTTTTCTTCATTTCTTTTAAGCGAGAAGGACTAATTGTGGCGTTTTGTTAAGCAAACTACAGTTCATCATAGGGATTTAGCTTGTACTCGGACAACGGTGATCCAATTTTTCGATAATATAAGTGATGGGCGGTGACTTCGTTCTTGACCACGACATAAGTGAAACCTGCAAAATAGCCATCATAGAAAGCAAACCAAGCGGTTTATTACTGTGATGAATGTCACATGGCAAAACCTGCATCGTAAAATTGCAGGGAAAGAAAAAACATGACATTAAATCAATAAGATTTGAGCGGTAAATCAATAAGATTTACTTGATGTGACATAGTGAATCCTTACGAAATCACTATGTTGAAGTACTAAGCAGAAGATTGATCGTCCAACTGCATGTGGCATGGGGGCCCGCCTACTCCACAAGCGAGGACAGTCAAAGGTACGTGACAAATCGTATGGACCGAACATCCATGGGAATGGAAATCCTGGTGGGTCGATAAACCTGCAATGCATACAGATATTGGAGTGTAACCATAATTGATAAACCGTCCTCACAAAAATATGATCTGGATACTTCAAAATATCTGATGAATTGAGTGGACAGACATTAACATAGACCGTTCTCGGGATGACCACACACAAAAGCGGCGGTACTAATAAACAATACATGGTTCACAAACACAAATCAAGTCTTGAACAATAGTACTTACTAGACAAGCAAAGTTGCACTAACTAAACTCTGCAGACTATTTCTTGCCACCGACCTACGGGATGAAACCCGCATAAGCTAGGCCATGGACTTCGTGTGAGATGTCTACATGCACCATCACCATCTTGTCAACCTTGGAGAACCTAACAGTGGTCTTTCCACTCATAAACATGATGATGAAGACAGGCGCATCACATTTGTTGGGAAGCTTTACAAGAACCACACCCTTCGTGTCGAAGGCACAACCAGAAATTGTTGTGGTCAAGTACAGCCTCGAGAACACGCGACAACAATGCTACAGGAAAACACTAGTTCAGGACACATGGTGACAAGGACACAACAGCTGGATAGTTTAGCGATAGAACTCATCATCAGTCTTCAGTTCTACGGCATGACTTTGAGAACTTCATCTCCACCGCGGACCTGGTTCTAATTCAAGCGAAACCATATTTTATTACTACCTCCATTCAGAAATATAAGATGATTTTTTGATATTATACTCCATATATGACTACATATCGCATACGAAATGAGTGAACAAAGACACTAGAACATGTCTTCAAAGGCATGAGAAGCGGAGGATTACATGCAATATCCACAACACAAATTCTTGAGGCAAATATACCCTCTTAAAGGTAGCATTGATGTTCATAAAGTACTCCCTCCGTCCCAAAATTCTTGTCTTAGATTTGTCTAGATACGGATGTATCAAGTCACATTTAGTATTAGATACATCCGTATCTAGACAAATCTAAGACAAGAAATTTGGGATAGAGAAAAGTTGAAAATAATCTATAAGAAATCGGTGTCAACCTCTCGCATGTTTTGGATAAAGAGAATTTAGAACCGTCATTTGGCACACTAAAATCACATGCAAGATCACCCGAAAGTTGTACTACGAGTACTAGTACTGCATGTTAGATGAAAAAACACGATCAAGATCGAGAAAAGATCGTCAACAAGAGACATTACGGACTTGCTTAATGAGGGATCCGGGAGGGGGCTTGGACAGGCGATGGCTTTGAGCTTGTCATGATAGTCTCGGCGGGGTGCTTGCGCTTCTTAGTACCATGAGCCTCGACGGTTTTGGCGAGCCATAGACATCCGTCGCCCGGTGCTCGGCGTCCATCAAGAGAGGAAGCTGAGAGAAGAGTGAAAGGAGGAACAAGATGAGGGAGAAGCGAAGCGAGTGGGGTTTTCTTCAGAGAGGAAGCTGAGAGAGAAGAGTGAAATGATGGTTGCTTCGTCCAGTCCAACTTCTTCTTTGGAAAGGAGGGGTTTTGTTGTTGTGGCTCATTGGGCATTCTTGTGGCGGTTCGATTGGGGTATCTACCGTCACTCTACTACGGAGTAATTTAGTGCATGGCTGGTGGACCCGGTCTTGGCTGTCCCTACGTCGGTGAAAGTGAGTAATTTAGTGCATGGTGGAGGAGGATCCGCCGCGGTAGGCGTGTCCTTGTTTTCATTACGAAGAAAAAAATGATTACAACAAGCGTTTCCACTCTTCGACGGAGGAGTCTGCGAAACACGGCAGCCACTTGAACATACGGTGCTCCTACTACTAGGCATGTGCGATGGTTCATCGTCGATACTACACAATCTTGTTGCTAGTGTAGTAGATATAGCGATAACAAATGATGTTGTCGCATGTCAACTACTCCTATATGTAAATAGTACCGCTTTTTTATTTGTCCGGTCGAGAATGAGCAGTGAGATCAATGTTAACAGAACTAGGTCCACAGCATACGAGAGAAATGCGGTGCTCTGGTACTCCACGAAACATGAACCATATGAAGCACGAATAGTGTTAGGCAGGGTGTATGAAGGGTGCATGGGATGGGAGCAAATTCTTTATTTGATTTAAGGGAGAGTTATTTGAATTTTTCTAAAGGGGACTCTCCTTCTCATATATTTTTATGACAAATATTTTATGAGTCCTCCTCAATATTGATTTTTGGATCTTGAGGTTTTCATCTTGTGTTGGCTCATCACAAATAATCTTGGAAAGTTTTACAATTCTTTCTATTAAAAGAATTCCTATGGATTATGGATCTATTCTTTCCCATTCAAAGATTTCTCCTTTGCCATGACATATGTTGAAATATTTCTTCAAAACCCATCTCCCCACTTTGGATCAAACCAAGCATCCCATTCCAACAAGTCTCAACCTCCTATAAATTTTATTTCTATTATTTTGCCCTCAAAATCATTTTACATCATTTATTTGGGCCTTGATGATTTACAAAGGAACCACGAGAATCCTTTGAGTCTTGGTCCCAAATAAAATCCTCTAGCTAGTCCTTAGTACCCTCAACCTAGATCCATCAAGATCTGCTGGTCCACAGTTCAAAATTTTCAAAATATGCTTGCTACAAGTTTGGACCAGATTTGCCATTTTTGGTGAAATTCATTCTTTTTCTCTTCCTAAAAATCAGAGATAAATCAGGCAGCCTCTGGATGCATCAAGAGACCACCTCACCAATTCCCAGCTCAAGAAATTTTTCCACATGCCCAAATCATTTAAGTCGAGCAGTTGGTAAGCCTTTATTTACGTGCAAGTTCGAGAAAATTCAGAGTTTGATTCGATCGGCGATGTCGGCTTTTTGAACATGACGTCAATCTCGCGATGCAGCGTTGGCGCCTTGCTCCCTGCTCCTCCTTCTTATCCGGTCGTCGCGCGATTTATGCAGACGACGCAGCAAAGCATCGGTGGCGGCGTGTCTATAGCGCCCGGCGTCTTCTGCGGTGGCGAGAACCACCCGTGGCGGCCAACATGGGCCAGCCCTGCCATACGGCGCCATCCGGCACCGCCCACACCACCGAAGCTTACCGTGGCGTCCTTTTCCCACTGTGCGTGTTTGAGCCGTCGCGTGGCACGAGAGCTGCGAGCGCGCTCTCTACCTCGGCGAGCACTGTGAGGCGTTCCGTCGAAACCAGGGCGAGCAAATCCAACCAAGTTTAGGCGTTGGATGGAGCGATGGACCAATCGCGCTGCCTAGCCACCTAAACCGCTGCCCAACCACTACCTCGCCGTAATTGCTCACCGGAGATACCCCGTTCTCGGCAACCGCCTCGGACCGGCTATAAAAGGAGGCCTCGAGCTTGTTCTCGACCCAGCACCACCCCTCCACCTCGCCAGCACTGCGCCCAGCCACTAGGAGGACCTCGAGGAGGCCTTCTTCCCCGACTCCGGCCGCCCCGATCCGCTTCGGGCTCCGGCAAGATCCTCTCTGGTGAGAGCAACCCCGCCTCCCAAACCTTGTCAGCAACCTCCTAGTGCACCCGCTCTTCTAACCCGAGCTCCAATTTGAAGTTTGCAGCCTTCCTCGGCGAGATCCATCACCGCCGAACCACCGTCCGCGGAGTGGAGGCCGCCCGTCGGCGTGGTGCTGCGCCGACGATAACTCCACCACCCACAGGCGGAAGAGATCCATGAGTCCGTAGGTACCATCCATTCCCCCCACCTCGCCGTGGATCAACGCCGGCGACCACCGCGAGCCTCGGGCGCCGGTGAACTCTGTTTTAAAATTTTAAACCTGACATGAGGGACCCCCTCGTCAGCCTCTCTCTTTTTATTCGAAACGTTTTCTGAAGAAAATGCCTTCGGGCAAAATACGTTTTCCCTTTGGGTTGGCGTATTACTATCCGAAGCGCTTTCTGTTTTTCTAAACAAGCCCGTGGAAAGTTCATGTTTCATCATAGATTAGTCACTGGACTAAAACCTTTATAACTTTTAAACAAAAGATGATTTTGAGTTGATTCTTTTTCTGTCATCTTTATTTTTCTATCTAGTTTTTTATCATATTTATTTGAAAAATATTTGGAGCAATTTTTATGCACGCACGATATTCACGTAGTTTCTGATTTTTTATATACCGTGAATGCGAAGAAGGTGGCCAGACATAAACTTCACGAGCTAGACTCCGACTACTCCGAACCAGGCAAGCATGTTTGAACCTTTGATATGATGAGTGTTTTGCATGTTTGCTTGAGTAGTTATTCATGGCATGTTTATATAAGCATCGGTGAGTGTTATATTGCATGCAAGGCAACTCTGGTGAGCATAGAAACTTGATGTGTTCATTTGATGGGTGATAATATGATCATGTGGTGACATGAAAGGTGGTAGCTGGTATTGTTGAAGCATGCCGGTCTTATGTCAACCATCTAACTCCGGTGTTAGCGTGGATCAAGTCATGTTACCGTCCGTCCCTTTTCGATGCTGCCACATGTTTTACGCAAAGAATACGGTTTAGTAAGTTGCAAACCTCTTTCCTTGTACACACCAAATAGAGGGGCGTGATGAGGGTTCCATGGCCTGGATTAAAGCCCATCATCGGTCGGGGGCATGGGTGTTCTGGTTGGGACGAGGGGGCACCTTAGGCGTCGCGATATAAATTTGATCAATGCTAATCGAGGTTGTGGCCTCCCGTCTTAGAGTTTTTCTTGAGCGTTGTCTAGGGTGATTCTGGCAGCGGAATGTGGAATGGGTGTGTCTTGGTTAGATGTGTTTGTCCTAAAATACCGTAAGCGGAACTAGTCCTTTGTGACTAATGAAATCCGTTGGCTGTGGTTAAAGAGTACAAACTCTGCGAGTCAAAACCATTCAAGTAACGTGTCCATGGTGGGGGCTGTGATCAACATATCGGTGTCAATATCGATTAATGGGTCTCAGCGTCCGCCTCGATTGTCGGTCTCGATGTCGGTCTCGGTGACAATCTCCGGTGAATAAACATGGTGGTAAACCCGGCTGAATGTTATTCCTGTGGATGGACTAACCAGTTTATTATTATGTACGAGTATTTCCTTGGGATGATTTAAATTCATAAGCTACTTGAATTGAGCAGGTGAAATATAAGCCCTTTATGTGATGTCGCTCGAGACGTCCATTGTAGCATTCTTGTTATTTACTTTTGATATAAGCCCTTTATGTGATGTCGCTCAGACGTCCATTGTAGCATTCTTGTTCTTTACTTTTGATATAAGCCCTTTATGTGATGTCGCTCGGGACGTCCATTTGTAGCATTCTTGTCATTTACTTTAGATATAAGCCCATTATGTGATGTCGCTCACACATCCATTGTGGCATCCATGTTATTTACTTTCAATATAAGCCCTTTTAGAGATGTCGCTTAGGCGTCCATTTGTAGCACACTTTAGTTTTATATTCCATTATAAGCCCTTTATGTGGTATGCCACGGCCTTGCATTAGCTGACATGCTAATTTAATTTACCTTTCTTGGGTCGCTTCAGACACCCGATCGGTGTTCAGTTATTTTATTGGGATTTCAGGAGGACTACCGCCTGACTTCCTTTCTATTTAACATGCAGGGCAAATTTATTATCTGAGTGTGCATTACTAATCTGCTCATGTGCATCATGTTTGCATTTGTTATATCTTATGTCCAAACTGTCTTGCGAGTACATTCAAAGTACTCACTGGCATTGATTTGGCGGATGTTGTGAAAGCGATCTTATGGATGAAGAGTTCGATACTGAGTCCAAGCGCCTAGAGGTCCGATCAGTCCGTCACGATCTTGGAATTGGTCACTTGTATTATACTCGCTTCGCTACCTAATAAAATCATCAAGCCTCACTCCGTGCTCGATGAGTGTAAGATCTAGAGTCATGTCACCCACTTGACGTGACATATCCACCACCACGTTTATTATGAGTCGATAGTTATGCCACCATACTCCTTGTGTCATATCCGCCTTTATGTATTATATCGGCGTGCTTGTAATAAATTGTTGAGCAGCCTCAGCTCAACCTTGTATAATATTTAGTATACGGATTTACGTATCAAGTTTGTCTACCAGATGGGAGGATTCTTCTATCTGATGCGATAAAAGGTCGGTTTCTCAATAAATGTTTTATTGAAAAACCGGTCCTAACAACCTTAGTATCGAGCGGGCTATTGTAGGAAGCCACTAGGTGCGATCGTTAATCGGTTATTAGTGTCGTAAGTGCTATTTTAACATTTTGCAAATGTAGCAATTTTCTATTGGTCATCATAAATTTATGATTTGACTATTGAATTTTGTCTACCTTTGTAGATGGCTGGCAGCATTATTAGTCACATGTGTTGTAATGTACGAGGGTTTATCAAGCTTCTCGTCTCCATTGTCAAGGTCGCGATTGGGCCATCGGCTCGTCCGGAGTTCACTCTATCGGCACAAGATCAGTCTATGCACCGGGCAGCGGTGCAATTCAAGGGAGGGCGTTCAGAGTCACGCTTCCGATTTGTGGGGAGGGCCATGCCTACGAGAGAGGCACGCCATGCGAGATAGCTGCCCGTGAGGCGATAGCTCGTCTCCGGATGTTCTTCCTTCGATGAAGACTTCGTCGCTACGCTACCTCCCATACCACGTGCCATACACTTGTCACTATGCATTAAACTTGCCCTAGGGAGAGAGAGATGAGGCTATTGAGATGCTTGTTGAGTATCTCAAAGCTCTTGAGGCAGCTTTGATAACCTCGTGGGCGACCTTGTGGCTGCTTTCGTATGGACTTTGTTCAGGGTTGTTCCATAGCAGGAGGAGCTCCTCCATACGGCACCACCGTGACTTTCGTCTCGTCCTCGGCATCCTATGCACCTGCCATCTTAGCCACCTTCGCCCTTTGCCTACCAGCGGAGTTTGACCAAGTCATTGCTCCTACTCGGTCGATGCTACACCACCTGCAGCGCCCGCACCAACTCCTCAACTCGTTACTTGGCGCTGGAGCCTATTAGTGAGGAGGAGGTTGAGTCTCGACATCCTTGGGTCTTACCCTCGGCGGGCCGAGGGAAGTTTTACCATCTCCATTGAGTCGCCTAGCAGCGTGCGATGTACCAGCTTGTATGATATGTTTATATGTATATAGGTTTGGTGAGAATTGGTTGTGTGCACATCATGTAGGAACTCGGAGAAGTGCACTAGCCTAAATAACATGTCGGGAAGGTGTCGCACATCTGAGTGATGTATTGTATAATTACGACTCGCGTGTAAGATATGTCTTGAGCAGTCCTTCTCCATGCATAAGCAAATATTTTCTTGAAAAATCTTGGAGTCTTTAAAAATTCTGCCTTTGAAATTATTTATTTTTTGCGATTCATATTTTTCTCTCATGAGTTCTGCAAAAATACCCCAGTGGAAAATGCCTAGTCCCTGGACTCGTTCCATGCCAAATGCTTGGAAGAAAATTATGGTACCCGGACAAGCAACAATTTCACACAAGGGCAGTCAAGTCGCAAGGTAGTGAAGCAGCATTTTCTCAAGTATGGCGCCTTTATGAGCAAAGCCAGCAGCAGCATCAAGAAATGATGAATCATATTATCAATATGGGAAATCACCGTGAACCATATCAGTAGCATTCAAATTATGCGAACTACAAAAGACCGTCCCCAACGTTCTCTCACCGATAGACCTCTTGAGGCCGATGATTGGCTTGAGACATTGAAAGGAAGTTAATTATTGCACAATGTTCAGACCGTGAGAAGGTGCTTTATGCACCTCACTACCTCCTTGGAGCAGCTGCATCATGGTGGGAAAATTTTCTACACATGCACCCCAATGAAAATAACATCACACAGGAAGAATTTAAAGAAAGGTTTTCATGGGCGCACATTCGAAGCATTATGAAGATCAAGAAAAGGGGGTTTGATGACCTCAAGTAGAGAAGCATGGCGGTGATTGAGTACAATAGTCAGTTTACTCAATTATCTCGTTATGCCAGCGAAGAGCATATGACTGAAAATAAAAAGATGGAAAAATTTACGGAATGATGCGGCACCAGACACTTAAATGCCAGCTGGTCGTACACCTTCCGGTTCAAAACACTTGTGGACAAGGCTATTACATTGGAAAATGAGCACCGCAGCTTGGAGGATTTTACATAGCGCAAAGGGACAAGACTACTCACGCTTCGCAACAACGGAACAAAGGCGGATTTTGAGAAGGTTGGAGCGAACAAACCCACAACCAACGTTCCACGCCCAAACAAAAAAATTTCATACAAGGGACAAAGGATTTTACTTATCGCGAGGTGTTACTTGCTACGCTTGTGGAAGGAAGGACACTATGCCAAGCGATTGCCCAAAACCAAGGAACTCATTTAAGCGAACAACGGTGGAAATAATCCAGCTCCCAAGCGTAACAACTTCAACCCCAATAACAACCACAAGAAGGGTCACTTGAACCATGTGACCAAGGAGGAAGCACAGGATGCCGGATATCGTACTCGGTACATTCCTATTAACACAATACCTGCCACGGTTTTGTTTGATTCTAGAGCTTCTCACTCGTTCATTTCAAAAGAATTTTGCTTTGCAACATGATTTTCGATGCTTCCTTGGAAAAATCCATGATCATCAAGTCCCCGGGATTAAGCAAATCACTCAGAGTTACTGCCAAGGTGTGGTTATTGAGATTGAGAGATTAAAGTTTCAGGCAAACCTCATTGTATTGGAAAATAAGGGATTGGATGTTATCCTAGGAATGGACTAGTTAACCACCAACAAGGGATTTATCGACTGCTTCAATCGGACTGTAACTCTTACTCATCATCACGGGAAGACGATAAAAGTTGCAGCTCAAGAAAGACCAGTATCCACGGCAGCAAGGTTGAACAAGGTGGACATTTCAAAGTTAAGTAAAGTTCGATGGTGTGTGAGTTCCACGATGTATTTCGAAGAACTACGGACATGTCACGGACCGGAAATAGAGTTCAGCATTGAACTAGCACAGGAACCACCCCATTTACGAGAAACCTTACAGAATGGCACCCTCCGAGTTGGTAGAATTAAAGAAGCAAATAAAAGAATTACTGGACAAAGGATTTATACGGGCCAGCTCCTCACCTTGGGGTTCACCAGTTTTATTTGCCAAGAAAAAGGATGGGACACTGAGATTACGTATAGACTATCGAGCTCTCAACATGGTCACCATCAAAAACAAATATCCGATGCCACGGATAAATGATTTATTTGACCAGCTCGCACAAGCCAAGGTGTTCTCAAAAATTGATTTAAGGTCGGGGTATCATCAATTAAAAGTATGGCCAGAAGATATCCCAAAGACAACATTCACCTCTAGATACGGATTATATGAATTTACTGATAATGCCGTTTGGATGACAAAAGCGCCCCCATATTTTCCACCTCATGAACAAAGTGTTTATGAAATTTATGGACAAATTTGTTGTGGTGTTCATTGATGATATTTTGGTATACTCTAAGACACCGGAAGAACATCTGAACATCTTAGAATTGTCTTGGGAGAATTGAGGAAACATCTATTATCACCAAATTCAGCAAATGT
Source organism: Aegilops longissima (assembly GCA_021605205.1). NCBI lineage: Eukaryota > Viridiplantae > Streptophyta > Magnoliopsida > Poales > Poaceae > Aegilops > Aegilops longissima. The sequence continues at coordinate 32,366 of JAHIAM010002886.1, forward strand.
GAATTTTGGTTAAGACAAGTTGGTTTTCTAGGCCGCGTATTGACCCAAGAAGGTGTTGCCGTGGACCCGGAAAAGTCAAGGCCGTGCTTGGCTGGAAACCACCAGCCAGCGTGTGGATGTCTGAAGTTTCACAGGAATGGCTGGGTATTACGAAGGTTTATTGAGGGTTCTCCACCATAGCAAAACCAATGACACGATTCTTGAAGAAGGATAAGAAATTTGTATGGTGAAGCTTGCGAGAAAAGTTTCCAGAACTCAAAAGGAAGTTAACAACAGCACCAGTATTGTTTGTACGGACATACACAAAACTTTGAAGTATATTGTGGCGCATCCGGAAGGGCCTCGGATCGCGTATTAATGCAAGAAGGCAAAGTAGTCGCATATGCTTCCGAGGCAACTTCTGAAAGCATGAAGAAAACTACCCTACTCACGACTTGGAATTGGCGGTGATCATTCATGCACTCAAAGTGGAGGCACTATTTGCTTGGAAATCGTTGTGAAATATATCACGGACCATAAAGCCTCAAATATATCTTCACACAACGAACTCAATTTGTGACAACGGCACTGGTTGGAATTAGTGAAAGATTATGATGTTGGCATTCACTACCATCCGGGGAAAGGCGAATGTAGTGGCGGATGCTCTTAGTTGCAACCCCAGCTCGAGGCGGCGACAGATCTCTGAACTTGAGACCTGAATTTCAGCGGAGTTCGCCAAACTCAACTTGGTGATGGTCATTGAAGGCAATGTGTCAAATTTGGAAATACAGCCCACCCTAATGGAACAGTTAAGAAGGCTCGGCATGGACACTGACGTCGAAGGCATAAAGAGAAAAGTGAGTGCAGGCAAAGCTTGAATTCGTTGTAGGCGATAAGGAATATTATAGTGCGAGGCAGACTTTGCGTACCCAATATAGAGGACCTCAAACAGCAAATTCTGGCGAAGGCCACACGCTCCATATTCAATCCACCTTGGAGGAACCAAAATGTACAAGGACATTCAAGAAATTTTTTGTGTACGGTATGAAGAGGATATAGCCACATTCATTGCATGTTGTGATTCATGTCGATTGCATTAAAGCCAAGCACCAAAAACCAGCGGGACTATTACAGCCAAACAGGATACACAGTGGAAATGGGGCGAAATGAGGATGGATTTTGTTGTCGGACTACCTCGGTAATACACGAAAATGATGCCATATGGGTCATCACAGATAGATTAACCAAGGTGGCACATTTCATCCCGATAAAACGACCCACACCACTCGAGAAGCTTGCCAAACTTTATCTCTCCGTATAGTTTATGCATGGAATTCCAAAGACTATAATATCCGACAAGGCACCCAATTCGTCTCCAAATTTTGGGATCATTTACAACAAGCTACTGGAACTCAACTAGTATTGATTACAACATACCACCCCAGTGGAGGACAAACTGAGCGTGTGAACCAAATTCTAGAGGACATCTTTGAGAGCATGTGTTCTCACCTATGGGACGAGTTGGGAAGAAAGCTTGCCCTATGCGAGTTAGCATACAACAGCAGTTACCAAGCCAGTCTACAAATGGCACCTTTTGAAGCCTTATGCAATGAAGATGTTGTACCCATTAAATTGGTCGAAGCAGGAGAGTCGTATCTTGGCCCGGACATGCTCAAGGAAGCTGAGAGAAAGTTAGACTAATCGGGGATCGACTCATGACAGCCAGGCCGGCGGAAGAGTTACTACGATCAAAAACATCGTGAAGTCATTCTGAACCGGTGAATATGTGTATCTCTGGTATCTCCTATGAGGGGCCTGCAAAGATTCAAAGTTAAGGAAAGTTAGCACCACGGTTTATTAGACCCTTTTTGTGTAGTTAAGCGAAGAGGCACAATAGCCTACCAGCTAGACCTACCGAAGAGGCTGTCGGGGCGTCCTGAGCGTGTTCCCGTCTCACGAGTTGAGAAATGTGTAAGCAACCCGAGAAGCATGTATCTCATGAGAGCATTGGCGTGCAACAGACCTCACCTACGAGGAACATCAATAAAAATATTGGAGAGTGCGAAAGGAGGACCCGTCGAGAAAACAATTAAGTTTTTCAAGGTTCGGTGGAGCAATCACCACGAGAGGATGAAGCAACATGGGAAAGAGGATTTTCTTTGGACAGAGTACCCACACCTATTTGAGGATCAGCTGGAATCTCGGGGCGAGATTTTTCCTAAGGGGTAGGTGTTGTAACACTCCAAAAATTTTGGTTTGACTTTTATTAAATTCTTTATTTGATTTAAGGGAGGTTATTTGAATTTTTTCTAAAGGGGACTCTCCTTCTCATATATTTTTTATGACAAATATTTTATGAGTCCTCCTCAATATTGATTTTGGGTCTTGAGGGTTTTCATCTTGTGTTGGCTCAACACAAATAATCTTGGAAATTTTTACTATTCTTTCTACTAAAAAGAATTCCTATGGATTATGGATCTATTCTTTCCCATTCAAAGATTTCTCATTTGCCATGACATATGTTGAAATATTTCTTCCAAAACCCATCTCCCCACTTTGGATCAAACCAAGCATCCCATTCCAACAAGTCTCAACCTCCTTTAAATTTTATTTCTATTATTTTTGCCCTCAAAAGCATTTTCTATCATTTATTTGGGCCTTGATGATTTACAAAGGAACCACTAGAATCCCTTTGAGTCTTGGTCCCAAATAAACTCCTCAACTAGTCCTTAGTACCCTCAACCTAGATCCATCAAGATCTGCTGGTCCTGATTCAAAATTTTCAAAATATGCTTGCTGCAAGTTTGGACCAAATTTGCCATTTTTGGTGAAATTCATTCTTTTTCTCTTCCTAAAAATCTGAGATAAATCAGGCAGCCTCTGGATGCATCAAGAGACCACCTCAGCAATTCCCAGCTCAAGAAAAATTCTCCACATGCCCCAATCATTTCGTCGAACAGTTGGTGTGCCTTTGTTTACATGCAAGTTCAGAAAATTCAGAGTTTGAGTTTAGTCGATAGTGTCGCTTTCTTGAGAACATGGCGTCAATCTACGCCGATGCAGCGTTGGCGCCTTGCTCCCTGCTCCTACTTCTTATCCGGTCGCCCTTGCAGTCGTTTGAGCAGGGCGCAGCGTCGGTGGCGGCGTGTCTCGCCAGCGCCTGCGTCTTCAGCGATGGCAGAACCACCCGTGGCGGCCAATAAGGGCCAGCCCTGCCACTCTGGCGCCGTCCGGCACCGCCCACACACGAAGCCTACGCGCGGCTGTCCTTTCCCCCAATGCGTGCTCTGAGCCGTCGCCGTGGCATGAGGCGCGAGCGCTCTCTCGGCCGCCCGGCAAGCCCGTGAGCCGTTAAATCGAAACCCACGGGGCGAGCAAATCCAACCAAGGTTGGCGTTGGATGGGCGATGGACCAATCCGCGCTGCCTAGCCACCTAAACCGCTGCCCAACCACTGCCTCGCCGTAATTGCTCCTTTGGAGATACCCGTTCTCGGCAACGCCTCGGACCGACTACAAAGGAGGCCTCAAGCTCGTTCTCGACCCGCACCACCCCTCCACCTACGCCCGACCTGCGCCTAGCCACTAGGAGGACCTCGGTAGGCCTTCTTCCCGACTCCGGCCGCCCGATCCGCTTGGGCTCGGCAAGATCCTCTCTGGTGAAACAACCCGCCTCCCAAACCTTGTCAACAACCTCCTAGTGCACCCCTCTTCTAACCCGAGCCCCAATTTGAAGTTTGCAGCCCTCCTCGGCGAGATCCATCACCGCCCGAACCACCGTCCATCCGGGTGGAGGCCGCCGTCGATGTGGTGCTGCGCCGACGAACTCCACCACCCACCAGAGCGAAAGAGCTCCGTGAGTCCGTAGGTGCCATCCCTCCCCACCTCGCCGTGGATCAGCGGCGACCATCGCGACCTCGGGCGCCGGTGGCGTATTACTATTTTAAAATTATAGGCGAAAACTATTTTCAAATTTTAAACGACATGCGGGACCCCTCGTCGGCCTCTCTCTTTTATTGAAACATTTTCTGAAGAAAGCGCCATCAGGCAAAATACGTTTTCCTTTGGGTTGGTGAATTACTATCCAGAAGAGTTTTACATTTTTCTAAACAAGCCCTGGAAAGTTCTGTTTCATCACAGTTAGTCCACTGGACTAAAACCTTTATAACTTTTAAACAAAAGATGATTTTGAGTTGATTCTTTTCTGTCATCTTTATTTTTCTGTCTAGTATTTTATTATATTTATTTGAAAAATATTTGGAGCAATTTTTTATGCACATACGGTATTCACGTAGTATCAATTTTTTTATATACGTAGATACGAAGGAGGTGGCCAGACATAAACTTCACGAGCTAGACTCCGACTACTCGAACCAGGCAAGCATGTTTGAACCTTTGATATTATGAGTGTTTTGCATGTTTGCTTGAGTAGTTATTTCATGGCATGTTTATATAAGCATCGGTGAGTGTTATATTGCATGCAAGGCAACTCTGAGTGAGCTTGAAACTTGATGTGTTCATTTGATGGGAGATAATATGATCATGTGGTGACATGAAAGGTGGTAAGCTGGTATTGTTGAAGCATGCCAATCTTATGTCAACTGTCTAACTCCGGTGTTAACATGGATCAAGTCATGTTACCGTCAAATCACCTTTCGTCTTGCCACATGTTTTACGCAAAGAATACGGTTTAGTAAGTTGCAAACCTCTTTCCTTGTACACACCAAATAGAGGGGCCATGATGAGGGTTCCATGGCCCTGGATTAAACCCATCATCGGTCGGGGGCCATGGGTGTTTCGGTTGGGACAGAGAGGGCACCCCTTAGGCGCGCGATATAAATTTGATCCCATGCTAATCGAGGTTGTGGCCTCCCGTCTTAGAGTTTTTCTTGAGCGTTGTCTAGGGTGATTCTGGCAGCGGAATGTGGAATGGTGTGTCTTGGTTAGATGTGTTTGTCCTAAAATACCGTAAGCGGAACTAGTCCTTTGTGACTCTGAAATCCGTTGGCTGTGGTTAAAAGTACAAACTACTGCGAGTCAAAACCATTCAAGTAACCGTGTCCATAGTGGGGACTGTGATCAACATATCGATGTCAGGTCTCAACGTCCGCCTCGATGTCATTCTCAGCGTCGGTCTCGGTGACAATCTCGGTGAATAAACATGAGTGGTAAACCGGCTGAATGTTATTCTTGTGGATGGACTAACCAGTTTATTATTATGTCTTGAGTATTTCCTTGGGATGATTTAAATTCATAAGCTACTTGAATTGAGCAGTGAAATATAAGCCCTTTATGTGATGTCGCTCAGGCGTCCATTGTGGCATTCTTGTTGTTACTTTTGATATAAGCCCTTTATGTGATGGCCTCGAGGCGTCCATTGTAGCATTCTTGTTCTTTACTTTTGATATAAGCCCTTTATGTGATGTCGCTCGGGCGTCCGAGTAGTGGCATTCTTGTCATTTACTTTAGATATAAGCCCTTTATGTGATGTCGCTCGGACATCCGACTGTAACATCTATGTTATTTTCTTTCAATATAAGCCCTTTTAGAGATGTAGCTTAGATGTCCGTGTGTACGCACTTTCGTTTATATTCCATTGTAAGCCCTTTATGTGGTGTGCTTGCCTTACGGCATGCTAATTTATTTACCTTTTCATCGTAAGCCCGGACACCGATCGATCTTGAGTTATTTTATTGGGATTTGGGAGGACTACCGCCTAACTTCCTTTCTATTTAACATGCGATTGCAAATTTATTATCTGAGTGTGCATTACTAATCTGCTCATGTGCATCATGTTTGCATTTGTTATATCTTATGTCCAAACTGTCTTGTGAGTACATTCAAAGTACTCACGGCTTAATGATTTGGCGAGATGTTGTGAATCGATCTTATGGATGAAGGAGTTCGATAAGCGAGTCCGGCGCCTAGAGAGTCGGTCAGTCCGTGCGATCCTGGAATTGGTCACTTGTATTATATCGCTTCCGCTACCCTAATAAAATCATCGAGCCTCACTCCGGTTTTCGATGAGCTGTAATCTAGGAGTCATGTCACCCACTTGTTGTGACATATCCACCACCACGTTTATTACTGGTCGATGGTTATGCCACCATACTCCTTGTGTCATATCCGCCTTTATGTATTATATCAGCTTGCTTGTAATAAATTGTTGAGCAGCCTCAACTCAACCTTGTATAATATTTAGTACTACGGATTTACGTATCAAGTTTGTCTACCGATGGGAGGATTCTTCTATCTTGGTCGATAAAAGGTCGGTTTCTCAATAAATGTTTTATTGAAAAACCGGTCAACATTCTTAGAGACATGGACATGCCCATGAGAGCGCCTAGCATCAAAGTCCCTCTGCTTCTCGGCGCTAGCGTTGGTGATGCAGAGGTGCAACCTATGAGCCGCTCCCGTTCGGCGAGAACCAGCTCGTCAAAAACCGGCGTCCAATGTAGCGAATGGATTCGGTGGCCGAGACCCTGAAAAGTTTGCCCGACAGCGGCGGCGGCATCCACAACCCCTCCTTGTCCGGCTCAGCCCCCACCATCACGCGGAGATGGCTCGGCTCCTCGGAGATATAGGTGAAGAAGGAGACCCGGTCGGGAAGCCGCAGCTCGTTGAAGTCGGTAGGGTGGTCGAGCGGGTTTAGCCCGACGGCTGGCATCGTCGCGGCTGATGCGACGGTAGGCATCACGCAGCCTCAACGCACGTGCGTGGCAACTTGGTTCACCAAGTGGCGAGGCGATCTGGACCTTGTCACGATCGGCCCGGCTGGCGCTCCGGCCGGCTCCCCGATGGCCTGCTCGCATCTCCGCTTTACGCAGCCGCATGGCGGCGCCTCGAGCATCTCGTGGTGGAAGCCTGCGCTTTGAAGCTCCATGAACTCCGCACATAGCGGAGGAGCATGGCACTCCTCTCCTCCTTGAGCTCACGGAGCTCCATGTCCTTATTACTGGCTCCGCATCCTTGGCATGGAGTTCTGTGTCGGGAGCCTCACCTCGGACTCTGTGATCTGCTGCCGCCGCCATGGCACAGGTAGAAGCAATGGGGAGAGGAAGCAAAGGCGAAAACCTCTCAAAGGCAATGCAATCTCAGGGAAAGCGGAGGGAGGCGCGGGAATCTTTGGTTTTCACCATGGTAAAACACCGGTCGGCGACTTCTCACATCGAGGCAGTGGGTTTTTGCGGAGTCATCGTGACTAATTCTGCGCGCTGCTCCCGTCAATCAAAAATTTAAAATCCTGCCGCCTGCTCCGTCAATCAAAAATTTAAAATCCTGCCGCACCCAAACACCAAAGCAACGTCGTGGTGGATATTTAAATTACATGCCGGCAAGTAGATTAAAAAAGGGTGAAAAAACAAATGTGGCGTGGCCTAGCTAATCGGTCGAACTAGCCCAACTAGCTAGCCACCATGCTTCAGCTTGATGTACTCGGCGGAAGGTGGTCTTTCATGATTTGACGACTCATTTACTTGCTTGGTAGCTATGATGAGGAGGACCCGAAAACTTCATGGTGGGCGTCCACGTAAGGAAGAATATGTCGTGCACCACGGGAGGACCCGAAACGCAGCGGTAGGGTGTGCCACGTCTCGGCATGGAGGAAAAATGTGCGTGTAAAATATACTGTATCAGACTTAGTACCTATGGTTCGACCTTGGGACCCAGCCGATCGGTCAAAAACACCCCACTAGCCACACAGCTTCATCATGCAAACATGGCACGGAGGATAGATGTGGTTAGCTCCGTCTCGACCAGCCACAGCGTCTCTTGTTCTGGCGATTCTTCTATTTTCCAAGCTTTTTTTAGTTGTAATAACACCACGGCAAGCTAAGCGCGCTCTTACGATGTGCCCGTGCAAAGGTTAGGCGATGGAGAGGCGAGAGATTGAGATCGCAGACACAGGACCCACGATAAGTGAGACAACGGTCATGCGCGTGTTGATGAGGCACTCCTCTACTCTACTCAGCGCAAAATCTATGTATAAAATCAAGTTATGGGACAAAGCCAACAACCGTTCGTTTTTTGGGCTATCGACTTACGCTTTGTAGTCCAGGTTTCGATTCGAATCTCGTCTTTCAGTTGTTAGTTTTAGGTCCAAATTTGATTAATGACAAGTGGGACCCGTGTGTTGTTACGATATTTCAGTGTAGGATGGTTTTTGAACAAACACTTTGGCGGTTAGACAAATAGCGGCACGAGTTACATGTATTTTGCAAGTTCACGAACAAAAATGACAGTGACATAGAATATCACATCCCCCAGCTTAGATACTATGGTGATCGAGTTTTTACACGTTGGAAGTGAGACCCAATGGCTTGGGAGTAGTCTTTGTAATTATGCACAATTTCCAA